>JAHRHZ010000164.1:0-71673 GCA_024137785.1 Ginglymostoma cirratum
AAAAGTGCCGGGTGTGGTGGGGCTGGAGGGGAGTGTGGAGCGGACAAGGGAGTCGCGGAGGGAGTGGTCCCTCCAGAAGGCAGATAAGGGTGGGGAGGGAAAAATGTCTTTGGTGGTGGGGTCTGATTGCAGATGGCGGAAGTGTCGGAGGATGAGGCGTTGGATCCGGAGGTTGGTGGGGTGGTAGGACGAGGGGGATTCTTTTTGGTTATTGTTGCGGGGACGGGGCGTGAGGGATGTGTTCCGGGAAATGCGGGAGACACGGTCGGGGGCGTTCTCGACCACTGTGGGGGGGAAGTTGCGGTCCTTGAAGAATGAGGACATTTGAGATGTGCGGGATTGGAATGTCTCATCCTGGGAGCAGATGCGGCGGAGGCGAACCCGGCACTTTTCCTTGTAACCGCAGGAAGTGCTACACCTGCCCCCACACCTCCTCCCTCACCCCAATCCCAGGCCCCAAGAAGACTTTCCACATCAGGCAGAGGTTCACCTGCACATCTGCCAATGTGGTATACTGCATCTGCTGTACCCGTTGTGGCTTCCTCTACATCGGGGAAACCAAGCGGAGGCTTGGGGACCGCTTTGCAGAACACCTGCGCTCAGTTCGCAACAAACAACTGCACCTCCCAGTCGTGAACCATTTCAACTCCCCCTCCCATTCCTCAGATGACATGTCCATCCTTGGCCTCCTGCACTGCCACAGTGATGCCACCCGAAGGCTGCAGGAACAGCAAATCATATTCAGCCTGGGAACCCTGCAGCCCAATGGCATCAATGTGGATTTCACAAGCTTCAAAATCTCCCCTCCCCCAACCGCATCCCAAAACCAGCCCAGCTCATCTCCACCTCCCTAACCTGTTTTTCCTCTCGCCCCAAGCCACACCCCCATCTCCTAACATCATCCCACCCCCTTGACCTGTCCGTCCTCCCTGGACTGACCTATCTCCTCCCTACCCCCCTCCCTACACTCACCTTTACTGGCTCCATCCCCGCCTCTTCGATTTGTCTGCCTCCTCTCCACCTATCCTCTCCACCTATCCTCTCCTCTATCCGCCTCCCCCTCTCTCCCTATTTATTTCAGAACCCTCTTCCCCTCCCCCATTTCTGATGAAGGGTTTAGGCCCGGAACGTCAAGTTTTCCTGCGCCTATGATGCTGCTTGACCTGCTGTGTTCATCCAGCCCCATGCTTGTTATCTCGGATTCTCCAGCATCTGCAGTACCTTTTATCTCTTATCCAAGATCTAGAACAATATCGTTTTATTACCAATATTCAAACCAGTCTTCAACTTTAAAGCACGTGAATTACAGCACTTCTGACATGCTCAAAAATCTACTTCTAGGTTGCATTGTAACACATTATTTATCTTAAAATGGAAGTCTGATTTGTCAAACTGCTCAAACATGACATGTACATACCAATCTGATCATACGACAAGCACAAAAGATGCAATTCATCTTGGCAATATCAACACAACCAAGGCAAATCAGAATTACGAGACAACATTAGGGGGAAAAAAATCCGAAAGATTTAATTTAATGACAGTTGAATTAATAACCTTCCAAGATGAATAGTTTACAGAAATTTGAAAACCCAAATTCATAGAACATAGAACATAACAGCGCAGTACAGGCCCTTCGGCCCTCAATGTTGCACCGACCTGTGAAACCAATCCGAAGCCGATCTAACCTAAACTATTCCATTATCATCCATATGTTAATCCAATGACCATTTAAATGCCCTTAAAGTTGGCGAGTCTACTACTGCTGCAAGCAGGGCATTCCACTCCCTTACTACTCTCTGAGTAAAGAACCTACCTCTGACATCTGTCCTATATCTATCACCCCTCAATTTAAAGCTACGTCCCCCCGTGCTAGCCATCACCATTCCAATGTTTCCACATCCTTCCTATAATGCGGTGACCAGAACTGTACACAATACTCCAAGTGCGGCCACACCACAGTTTTGTACAGCTGCAACATGACCTCATGGCTCCGAAACTCAGTCCCTCTATCAATAAAACCTAACACACCGTACGCCTTCTTAACAACCCTATCAACCTGGGTGGCGACTTTCAGGGATCTATGCACATGGACACCAAGATCTCTCTACTCGTCCACACTACCAAGAATCTTACCAGTAGCCCAGTACTCTGTATTCCTGTTACTCCTTCCAAAGTGAATCACCTCACACTTTTCCACATTAAACTCCATTTGCCACCTCTCAGCCCAGCTCTGCAGCTTATCTATGTCCCTCCGTAACCTGCAACATCCTTCCACGCTATCTAATTCAAAACTACTTAAATTGAAACAAGCATCACAGAAACATCAAAACAGTCAAGGCTACATCAGGTCAGCTTGAAAAAGTGAAGAGGAAGTCCTTTCCTTTACAACTTAAATTCTCCCTCATTGGACAAACCAAACCAAAAGCACTAAGAAAAACATTATCCAAATTAATTTTATGATGAGAAGGGATGCCCATTTAATGGGAATTCTTACTAAAATTTGATTCCTCAAAGGGTGAGTGGAATTTTGTGCAAATGTAATGCAACTTTTACTTTCAACAAATCATTTACCTAAATTAGACAAATTTAGTCTGTATTCAGGATGGTACCAGCAAGAAATCGAAGCAGGGAGCAAGTTCAAGATGATCAGACGTATACCTTTGTTGGTTATCATTAAGGCAAATGGACTTCCAACTGCCCCAAGAGTGCAAGACTAAAAATAACTGTTCAGCTACTTATGAATCAGTGTACGGTAATGCACCACAACAGTAATACAGCCAGTTAAGCTGTTTTGGTAGTCCAAACTGATTCATTTTCAGTGAGGACATTAAAATTTTATATCCATCTGAAAAAACAGCGAAGACCCTACAGTCTTACCAGACCACAGGACCACTCCTTCATTAGAGGGAGATAACTGGTGATGGTTTAACCTGAGGATCACTACACCTCGGAGGAAGAGAGGGAGTTTGGGAAGGGGAGGTCTTTTCCAGAGGGTATGGGACTCCAAAATGAGAGGGCATAGGTTTAAGGTGATAGGGGACCTAAACGGCAACTTTTTCCACAGATGGTGGTGAGAGTATGGAACAAGCTGCTGGAAGTAGTGGTTAGGGCGGGTAGTATTACAACGTTTAAAACTCTGGATGGGTACATGAATAGGAAGGGTTTACAGATATGGGCCAAATGCTGGAAAATGGGGCTTGATCAGTTTAGGATATCTGGTTAGAGTGGAAGAGTTGGACTAAAGGGTCTCCGTATCTGTGCTGTATGACTCGATGAGAGTCCTTCATGGTTACTTTAGCTGATGCGGGAATTGAACCCACAATGTTGGCATCAGTCTGAATCGCAAATCAGCCATCCAACCAAGCTAACCATTCAGCAACTCATTCAGAAGTCTATATCTCCAACAATGCAATACAAATCGGTCCCACACTTGGGTATCAAACTGGGATTGAGACCAGCAAATTCCTAACTCATAGGTGAGAATATTTTTACGGAGGTAGGGCTGACAGCAACAATTTTTTTTAAATCTCAATGAGCACTTAGAAATTCTTACCATACTTCCAAGTTCACACGGGTTTTTCAAGGCTGACCTGGTTAAGAGAATTTCAATAAAATAAAGAACTGTGGATGCTGGAAATGTACAACAAACAGAAATTGCTAGGGAAACTGTGGAAGTCTGTCTGGCAGCATCTGTGGAGAGGAAGCATGAGTTAACATCGAGTCCAGTGACCTTTCTAAATTCTGAAGACTCAAAACATTAACTCTGCTTTCCCTCCACAGATTCTGTCAGACCCGAGTTTCTCCAGCAATTTCTGCTTTTGTGTCTAGGAATTTCAAATTAGGTCGGATTTACAGAACTGCTCTTTTTAATTTTTATACAGTAATAACTGTCACATTGAAAATTCTAACAGTTTATGCGCTTAAATCCAGCCTCTGACTTAATGACATCACAATATATCAAACAAGAACAACTTTTAGTGGATATAGTGTAATACCCATGAAAGGGGAGGGTGATGGATTATGAAGAGCTTTTTCAGCCAATCATGTCAAGATTTTTCAGAGAATTCTTGACTGGTTACAATGCAATCATTTTGAAAAACACATTTTGAAAAATTGTTTTTGCTGTACAGGGTAATTGCTAAGACCGGTTTTCAACAGTCATAATTATGCCGTCACCTTTTCCCATGTAAATGAACTCTCCCCAATCCATTCACATTCATGCAAATGTTCTTCAGGCAGTAAAAATGCTTCCTGTTACAATTTAGGCTAACATTCCCAGCAGGCAGCAAAAGTAATTTGCTAGACAAAATTAGTTATTGATCAACAAAATCGAAGAACACAACTAATAAAAACAAAGAGAAATTTGCACATTGATATAAATCAAATGCACACTGACCTAAAAAATTCACATCAACTACAAATGATTTCTCCGTAACAATGTTATTTTATCTAAAATTCTTGATTAGTGTCTTGTAATCAATTCAAGTTAATATATATTTAAATGAAAGAATGCGAATATAAAATGTATTATTCTTCTGCAAGAAGTCCAGTGATATTTTTGGTTTTAATTATCCATTGTTCACATAATATCAATGAACGAGTTCATGCAAAGATACATTTAAGAGGATACAGACACTGGGTACAGTTGTGTACAGTTGTGTACACACCTTCTCTCATATTGACATTAATGTGGCTCAAACAGTGCTAGAAGAGGAATATACATCAATCGTATGTAAACATGCATACAGCAATAGAGCAATACAGCATAGAAACAGGCCCTTCAGCCCAAACTGATCCATGCTGATCATGGTGCCCACTCAGCAAGTTCCAACTGCCTGCATTTGGTCCATATCCCTCTAAACCCTTGCCATCCACTTATCCAAATTTTTATTTTTTTGAACTGTTGCTATTGTACTTGCCTCAACCACGTTCTCTGGCAGCTCATTCCATATATGCACCACACAGCATGAAGTTGCTGCCCCTCAGGTCCTTCTGAAATCTATCCTGTCTCACCTTAAACTTATGTTCTCTAGTTTTCAATTCCCCATCCCTGGGAAAAAGATGATATACATTCATCTTATCTCTGCCCCTCATGATTTAGCACACCTCAATTAGGTTACCCCTCATTCTCCAAGTTCCAAGGAATAAAGTCCCATCCTAGCCAACCTTTCCCTATAACTCAGGCTTACTAGTCCTGGCAACATGCTCGTAAATCATCTTTGCACACGTTCAACTTTAACTATGTCTTTCCTATTACTGGGTGACCAAAACTGTACACAATACTCCAAGTGCGGCCTCACCAACGAGTTATACAACTCTAACACAACATCCCAACTCCTATACTCAATGCCTCTACTGATGAAGGCCAGTATGCTAAATGCCTTCTCCACCACCCTGTCCACCTGTGATGCTGCTTTCAACAAACTATGTACTTGTACTCCTAGGTCCCTCCGTTCCACAACACTCCTCGGGACCTTACCATTTACTGCGCAAGTCCTATCTTGGTTTGACTTTCCAAAGTGCAACACCTCACACTTATCTATATTGAATTGCACTTGCCAATCCTCAGCCCACTTCCCCATCTGATCAAGATTCCTCTGTAACTTTTGACAACCTTCCTCGCTATTAATGATAGCATCTAATTTTGTAGCATCTGCAAACTTACTAATCATACCTTTTACATTTACACCCAGATCATTTATGTAAATAACAAATAACAAAAGGTCACAGCACCGACCCCTGTGGCACACTAGTCACAGGCCTCCAGTTCAAGAAACAAACTTCAACCATCACCCTCTGCTTCCTACCATCGAGCCAATTTTGAAACCAAGTAGCTAGCTCTCCCTGGCTCCTGTGCAACATAACCTTCATGACTAGCCTGCCGAGCGGGCCTCTGTCAAATGCCTTACTGAAGTCCATATAGACAACATCCACTGTCCTACCCTCATCCATTCTCTTGGTTACCTCTTCAAAATACTCAAAGATTTATCGGACATGACTTTCTGTGCATAAATCTATGCTGACTATCCGAATGTTGGTTGATTCTGTTCGTCAGTATCCTCTCTGATAGCTTATCCACCATGGAGGTGAGGCTCACTAACCTGTTGTTCCCTGGCTTGTCTTTGCCACCTTTTGTAAACAATGCAACAGCATTAGCCACCCTCCAGTTTTCTGGAACTTCACCTGTGGCTAAAGATGAAGCAAACATCACCACAAGGGCCTCTGCAATTTCTTCCTTACCCTCCCACAATATCCAAGAACGGACTTCAGGCCAGGGGATTTATCCACCTTAATGCGATCTAAGGCAGCAAACACCTCCTCTCTGGTAATGTGTATGCGGACCAAAACATCCCCACTTGTTTCCCTTATTTCCTCAGCATCCATAATTCTCTCCTCAGTAAACACGGAAGAGAAATATTCATTAAAAATCTCCCCTATCTCCTGTGGCTCCTCACAAACGGCCATGCTGATCTTTAAGGGGACCTACTCTCTCCCTAGCCACCCTTTTAATATAGCCGTGGAACCTCTTAGGATTATCTTTAACCTTATCTGCTAGATCCATCTCATACCCTCTGTTTGCTCTTCTGATTTCCCTCGATTGTGCCTACACTTTTTACAGTCATCCAGGGATTCACTTGAGCCCAATAGCTTAAACCCAATGCGTAACTTCTTTTTCCTGACCAGACCCTCAATATCCCTCATCAGCTAGGGATCCCTAAACCTGCCAGTTTTTCCCTTCACGCTTACAGGGCCATACTGTCCCCTGGACTCTTGATATCACACTTTTAAAAGCCTCTCATTTGACAGTCATTACTTTTTCTTCAAACAGACTCACCCAATCGACCTCTGCTCGGATCCTGCCTTATGGCCCCAAAATTGGCCCTGCTGCAGTTTAGCACCTTAACCTGTAGGCCTGTCCTATCTTTTTCCATAACTATGTTAAAACTAAGACAGTTACAGTCACTGGACCCAAAGTGCTCTCTGACTGGCACTTCATCACTTGCCTGACCTTGTTTCCTGAGAGGATGTCCAGTGAGGTTGTTGACTTGCTCGTGGAGCTGGCTTGTTTTTGTTCAGACATTTCATCACCATGCTAGGTAACATCAGTGGAGCCTCCGATGAAGTGATGTTATTCTACTCCGCTTGGAATTTATACTGACCAGTCCATTATGGTGGGTACTGTCATTTCCACAAACAAAGCTGCATTAGTACACTACTTAAATGGGCCAGGGCACACTGCAACACTTCAGAATTACACCGGGAAGAGGAAGAACACTTATCGAAGATCCTTGCTTTAAACGGATATCCCCACAACGTCATCCACAGATGCCTACATAACAGACAACAACAGGAGGACACAGTACGACCTAACACACAGACCACACTTCCCTCCATCAGGAACATATCGAAACTGACAACAAGACTCCTAAGGCCACTAGGAATCATGGTAGCCTACAAGCCCACAGCAACTCTACAGCAACACTTAGAAGGATTAAAGACCCCATTCCCACAAAATGCAGAACAAACGCCGTTTACAAAATACCATGCAACGGACTGCCACAAACATTACATTGGGCAGATAGGAAGGAAACAAGCCATCAGAATACAAGAACATTAGCTAGCAGCAAAACGGCACGATGAACTCTCCTTAATATCCGTACATTTGGGCAACGAAGGCTGTCAGTTTAACTGGGACAAGATAACCATAGTAGCCCAATCCAAACATAGACACGCACGCGAATTCCTAGAGGCATGGTTCTCCACCCATACTTCAATCAACAAACATATAGAACTGAACCCCATATACAAACCCATACAGATCAAAACCGGAAATGATAGTACCCACCATAACGGACCAGACAGAATAAATTCCAAGCGGAGTAGAATAACATTGTCTCATCGGAGGATCCACTGATGATGTCACCTAGCACGGTGACAAAACATCTGAACAAAATCAAACTAGCTCGGCAAGGAAGTCAATAATCTCATCCACAACCCAAGCTACAGATCTTTGCCAATACTCTAAAGGATGTCCACTGTTGCACCCTCCCGAGTAGGGCCATCTACATATTTAGAAAACTTTCTTGGGCACATCTGACAAATTCCACCCCATGTGGGCCTTTTAAGTTCGACAGGGGAAATTTCCAACCAAAACTGGTCTGTTATCCTACAGGTTTCTGCAATCTCTCTATACATCTGCTCCTCTAATACCCACTGGCCATTTGGTTGTCTATAATACAAAGTTTTGGTCTATAATACAGTTCCAATAGAGTGACCATCCCCTTCATGTTTTTAAGTTCTAAACGCATGGTCTCATTGGATGACACGTGAAGAATATCTTCTCTAAGCATTGTTGGTACGTACTCCCTTACTCCACCTCCTCACTTACCCGTACTTCTGTATCCTGGAAAAATGAGCTGCCAGCCCTACTCTTCTCTCAGCCATGTTTCTGCTATGGCTATAATATCCCAGTCCCCAGAGCCAATCCATGCTCTGAGCTCACCTGCCTTACCAGTCAGGCTTCATGCATTAAAATAAATGCACATTAAACCAGAAGTCTTTTCCTTCCCTTCACTGTGTCCCAGCTGTCCTGAACAGTAAACTTGCTCTCAATGGCTAATGTATTTTCCCCTGACTTCTCGATGGCCCCTCTCTTACACAGGGTCCCAAGCCCCTGCCAAACTAGTTTAAACCCTCCTGGATAATGCTAGCAAATCTCCCGAGGATACTGGACCCCCTCCAAGACCCCAACCCTCTCGTACAGGTCGCCTCTACCCAGAAGAGGTCCCAGTGATCCAGGAACCGAAAATGCTGCCCTCTACAGCAGCTCCTCAGTCACACATTCATCTGGCCTATCTTCCTACTTCTACCCTCACTGACACATGGCACTGGGTGCAATCTGGAGATCACAACCCTTGAGGTCCTGCTTTTTAAACTTCTTACCTAACTCCCTATATTCATTTTGCAGGAACCCATCCCTTTGTCTACCTATGTCATTTGTACCAGTGTGCACAATGACCTCTGGCTGTTCACCCTCCCCCTTCAGGATGTTTTGCAACCAGAGACATTCTTTACCCGAGCACCTGGGAGGCAACACACCATCCTGGTGTCTCTTCTGCGTCCACAGAATCTCCTGCCTGTCCCCCTCAATTGAGTCTCCTGTCAGTATTGCTCTGTCTGACTGCATCCTTAACCTCTGAGCCTCCAAGCCAGTCACAGTGCCACTGACCTGACTGCTACTGCAAGTACCTGAAAGGTCACACCCTCCCACTCCCCAAAACAGTATCCAAAGCGTTATACCTGTTATTGAGGAGAATGGCCACAGGGGAATCCTGCACTATCTGCCTTGCCCCCTTAGCTCTTCTGGTGGTCACCCACCTACCTGCAGCCAGCACCTTAGGAGCAACCACTTCACTATAGCTCTTATCAATAATGGTCTTTGCACCCCAGATGATCCAGAGTGCCTCCAGCTCCAGCTCCAGCTCCAGTTCCCTAATGCAGTCTGTCAGGTGCTGCAGCAGGGTGCACTTCTCACAGGTTCAAAGATCCTCAGATAGCACCTCCCAAACCAATGACTACTTCCATCTAGAAGGGCGAGGACAGCAGACATGTGAGATCACCACTGCCTCCAAGCTCCCCTCCAAGCCACATTAATTGGAAATATATCGCTGTTCCTTCACTGTTGCTGGGTCAAAACCCTACAATTTCCTCCCTAATGGCATTGTGGATCAACCCATAGCTGATGGACTGCAGTGGCTCAAGGCGGCAGCTCACCACCACCTTCTCAAGGGCAACTAAGGATGGGCAAGAAATGCTGGCCAGCCAGCGACACCCACATCCCACAAATGAATTGAAAAAGGAAGTGTAACCACCAGGGACACTGGAAGTCTCCCTGATCTTCCACATCCTGCAAAAGGAGCATGCCATTGCCCTAAATGCCATCCCCACTGCCTTCAGTCTAAATCAGAAACAAAAAGAGTTAAAGAGCCCTTACCTGCTCAGACCTGTAACCCTTGCTCAGCCTCATCATCCCAAAACCTCTCAAGCAAAGCCGTCAGCACTTCCAACCTAACACTGGTCCACTCTCTTAATAGCTGCTCCCTTGTACACCTTTACCTTGCCGGTTGTCCTCCTCACAGAGCCCTTTTTTTGGTCAAGGAGGGAGGGTGGGAAATACCAATGTACTGTTTCGGGGTTAACCACACCTTGACACCAGATTCTGTCTGATCTGCTGTACAATCATGATGACTGTGGCAGTGTCTCCTAGAATTCCACTATGACAACTCTCAGCCACCCACTGATATTATGGCACACCTCTGGAGCAGGTCTCCTGGTCCAGTCAGTTTCTGGTCAATAGTAAACTCCAGGATGTTGATAGAGGGAGATTCAGCCACTGAATGCTCAAGGTCCAATGGTTAGATCCTCTCTTGTTGAAGATGAATGTTGTCTGGCACTGGTGTGGCATGAATTTTACTTGCTACTGATCAGCCCAAACATGAGCATTGCTCAGGTTTTGCGGAATTTAGACCGGGCCTGTTTCAGTATCTGAGGAGCCAGGAATGGAACTGAACATTACACAATCATCAGCAAACATGCTCACTTCTGACCTTATGATGGAGTAAGAGTCATTGAAGAAGCAGCTGAAGATAGCTGGGCCTGATCAGTGAATTTAAACTTATCTGTAAGTTCATGTATTTCTTTCTCCAGCTTTCTTCCAACCTTCAACTCACCGGTTCACTCCTTCACATTAATAATGCAATTCCTCGTTCCCACTTCCTGTGCATCTACATCTGTTCACTCCTCCACTGGCAGAAAAAACATCATTTGGAGCACCTGCACACTCCAAAATTCCCTCTAACTTCATTCACTCACGATTAAAACAAATTCTCTTTAAATCAAATTTCCCTGACAAAATTTGTGCTCACCCCTCCTATACTTTCCTACTTGCTATCTACTATATCTTTATTTCACATAATTTGTAATGTGAAACATTTAGGTTATTTTCCAGCATGTTCATAAATGCAAGTTGTTACTGCTGAATAAAATGACTACTGTAAAATGTAAAAACACCACTTGCATCCCTACAGTGCCTTTAACACTTCCAATGTTTTATCAACAAACCACTCTTCTGTGCTAAGAACATAAGAAGCTGACATAGACCAAATGGCCCCTTGAGCTTGCTCCACCATTCAACATGATGGTCGATTCTCTGTATCATTCTACTTTTTCCACTAGCTCTCCATACTCCTTGGTTCATTGAAAGATGAAAAATTTGTCTGTTAGCCTTAAATATTCCAAAGAAAGGGCAGTCACAAACTAAATAAGAAGAAAACAACTGCATGATAATGCAGGTGTGATCTGTGAGATCTTTTCTTTTGTTCAGGGAATTAGGTTTTGCTGGTTGGGTGATGATTGCCAGTCCCCGACTGCCCTGGAGAAGGTAGCAGTGAGCTGCGTTCTTGAACTGCTACAGGCTTGTAGGTACATCAGGATTGTGATCCCGTAACTGAAGAAACAGTAGTTTAGTTCCAATGATGATGACGACAAGTGGCTTGGAGGGGAAATTACAGTTGGTGGTGTACCAATGCATCTGCTACCCTTAGCCTTCTAAGTGGTAGAGGTCACAGGAGAGGAGTTTGGAAGGTACTGGCAAAGGCAGCTTGGTGAGTTACTGCAGAGCATCTTGCAGAAGGTACACATTGCTGTCACTTTGGAGGCAGTGAAAACTGAAGGCAGCGGCTGTGATGTCACTCATGCAGGCCGTTTTGTATCAAACATCAAGCTTGTTAACTGCTTTTGGAACTGCACTCACCCAGTCAAATGGATCTTTCAGAAAACTGACTTGTGCTTCGTCGATGATGGACAGAAGACAGCCAGGAGTTACTCGCTGCAGGATTCCTAGCATCTAATGTGCTCTTTAAGGCACAGTATTTATATGGCTGGTCCACTTCAGTTTCATAGTTATACAGCATGGAAATAACCCCTTCAGCCTAACTTATCCATGCCAACCCGGTTTCCTAAACTGAACCTGCCTCTTTTGCCTGCATTTGGCCCAAATCGCTCTATACCTTTCCAACCCATGTACCTCTCCAAATGTACTTTGAATGTTGTAATTGTACTTGCCTCTACCACTTCCTCTGACAGCTCTTCCATATATGCACCACACTGTGTGTAAACATTGTTCCTCAGGGACCTTGTAAATCTTCAACCCCACTCCCCACCCCCCGACCACATTAACCCTATGCACTCTGGTTTTGGATATCTCCACCGTGGGAAAAAGACCTGGACTATTCACCCTAACCATGCCGCTCATGACCTCCGTAAGGTCACCCCTCGGCCTCCTACACTCCAGGGAAAGTAGTCCTAGCCTATCCAGCTTCCAGCAATACACTTCTAGCAACAGTACTAAAGACCTGTACTCCAGAACTTGCCATTGGTTTAACCAAGCTCTTCCAGTACAGTTACATTTACTCAACAATGCGGAAAATTGCCCAGGTATGTCCTGTACACAAAAGCAAGACAAATCCAACATGGGCAGTCTACTCTCTATCATCAGTAAAGTGATGGAAGGTGGCATCAATAGTACCATCAAGCAGCACCTACTCAGTGACGCTCAGAGTTTGGGTTCCGCCAAGGTCACTCAACTCCTGACCTCATTACAGCCTTGGTTCAATCATGGATAAAATAACCAAATTTCAGAGGTGAGGTGGGAGTGACAGCCCTTGACATCAAGGCCAAATTCGACCCATGTGTAGCCATTAAGGAGCCCTAGCAAAATGGAATCAACTGATATCAGGGGGCACATAGGAAGATGGTCGTGGTTGTTGAAAGTCAGTCATCTCAGCTCCAGGTCATCTCTGCAGGAGTTCCTCAGGATAGTAACCTAGGCCCAACCACCTTCAGCTGCTTCATTAATGTCCTGCCTGCCATCGTAAGGTCAGAAGTGGAGATACTTGCCGAGATTGCAGTATGTTGAACACTGTTCGTGACCTCGGATACTGAAGCAGTCCATGTTCAAATATGCAAAATCTTTAAAGGTTTGGGCTGACAAGTGACACTAAACATTTGAATCATTCAAATGCCAGGCAATGACCTTCTCCAATAAGAGACAGACAAACTCACCACCACGTCTTGACATTCAAGGGTATTACCACCACTGATTCCCCTATTATCAACATCCTGGCAGTTACCATTGACCAGAAACTCAACTGGACTCACCACATAAACACAATGGCGTAAGAACAGATCAGAGGCTAGGAAAACTATGGCAAGTAACTCAAATCCCAACTCATCAAGGCCTGTCCACCATCTACAGAGCACAAGTCAGGAGTGTAATGGAATTATCCCCACTTATCTGGATGGGGCAGCTCCAACAACACTGAAGCTTGACATCATCCAGGACAAAGCAGTCTGTTTAATGACCATCACATCTACAAAGCATCCAATCCCTCCACCACTGACACACAGCAGCAGCAGCAGTACATAGTATCCACGAGATGCACTGCAGAGATTCACCAAACTCATGACCACTTCCATCTAGAAGGAAAAGGGCAGCAGATACATAGGAACACCAACACCTGCAAGCTCCCCTCCAGACCACTCCTCATCCTGACTTGGAAATATATCGCTGCTTCTTCACTGTTACGGGGTTCAAGTCCTGGGATCCCCTCCCTAAGGGCATTTGGGTCAATCTATCACTCGTGGACTGCAGCGGTTCAAGAAGGCAGCCCACCACTACCTTGTCAAGGGCAACCAGAACCAGCAATAAATGCTGCCCAGTCAGCAATGTCCACGTTCCATTACTGAATGAATGTAAAAAAACTAAAGTCACTGATAATTATTGTTTTATTCTTTTGATACGCTCCTATTATTTGTTGATTTATACCCTTTCCTGCAACGTGGCTACTGTTTGGGGGTCTATACTCTGCTCCTACCAAGGTCTTTCTTTCCTTGCAAAAACCGAAAAAATTACGGATACTGTAAATCAAGAACAAAAACAGAAGTTTCTGGAAAAGCTCAGCAGCTCTGGCAGCATCTGTAAAGACAAAAAAATCAGAGTTAATGTTTCAGGTCCAGTGACCCTTCCTCAGAACATCAGATCTTTTCTTCACAGATGCTGCCAGACCTGCTGAGCTTTTCCAGCAACTTCTGTTTTTGTCCTTTGTTTCCTTGGTTTTGTTTTTAAACCTCCACCCAAATGATCTCTACATCATCTGAACCTAGATCACCTCTCACAGCTGTCCTCATTTAATCTATTATTAACAGTGCTACCCCACCATCACTTCCTCCCTTCCTGCCTTTCCCAACTGCCAACTATCCCTAAATATTGACATCATTACAGCCTTGGTTCAAACACAGACAAAGGAGTCGAATTCCAGAGGTGAGGTGAGAGTGACACCCCTTGATATCAAGGCTGCATTTGACCAATTGTGCTATCAAAAGTGGAAATCAATGGGTCTCAGGGCAAATTCTCCATCGGTTGGAAGATGCATAGGAAGATGGTTGTGGTTGTTGCAGGTCAATCATCTCTGCAGGAGGTCAGTCATCTCTACAGGAGTTCCTCAGGGCACAATTCTAGGCCCAACCATCTTCAGCTGCTTCATCAATGACCTTCCCTCCATCATAAGGTCAGAAGTGGGAATGTTCGCTGATGACTGCATAATCTTCAGCACCACGAGATACTCCTCAAGTGCTGAAGCAGTCCACATTTAAATGCAACAAGATCTGGGCTTAGGCTGACAAGTAGTTAGTAACACTTGTGCCACACAAATGCCAGGCTATAATCATCACCAACAAGAGACAATCGAACCACTGCCCCTTTACAATTAATGGTGTTACCATCACTGAATGCACCATCATCCTGGGGGTTACCATTGACCGGAAACTCAAGTGGACTTGTCATATAAACACAGTGACTACAAGAGCAGGTCAGAGGGTTGGAATGCTGCTGCGAGTATCATAGAATTACAGAATCCCTACGGTGCGGAAGCAGGTCATTTGGCCTGTTGAGTCCACACCGACCCTCCAAACAGCATCCCACCCAGACCCCAAAACCCTTAGCCTACCCCCGTAACCCTGCATTTACTATGGCTGCACATTCCTGGATACAATGGGCAATTATTTTAGCATGGACAATCCACCTAACCTGCACATCTTCGGACTGTGGGAGGAAACTGGAGCATCCAAACATGGGGAAGACATGCAAATTTCACACCGGTAGTTGCCAGAGGCTCAAAATAAACCTGAGCCCCCAACACTGAGGCAGTAATGTCAAGCACTGAACCATCGTGTCAAGTAATTTGCCTCCTGACTGTCCACCATCTACAAGGCACAAAGTCAGGAGTGTGACGGAATATCCCCAATTGCCAAACATATGCAACTCCAACAACACTTAAGAAGCTTGACACAAAGCAGTCCGCTTGACTGGCACTACATCCATTCCCTCCACTGCTCAGAAGCAGCAGTGTGTAGTATCTACAAGATGCACTGCAGAAATTTACCAAAGTTCCTCAGATAGCATCTTCCAAACCAACAATCAATTCCATCTAAAAGTACAAGGGTGGTGCTTGGGAACACCAACACCTTCAAGTTCCCCTCCAAGCCACTTACCATCCTGACTCGGAAATATATTGTCGTACTTTCACTGTCGCTGGCCCAAAATTCTGGAATTCCCTAACGGCATTGTGGTCAACCTACAGCAGGAGGACTGCAGCGGTTCAAGAAGGCAGCTCACCATCACCTTCTCACGGGCAACTAAGGACTGGCAATAAATGTTGGCAAGCCAGCAACGCCCACACCCACAAACAAAAATTAAGCTCGCAGTTCTGATCTCCTTGGAATCATGTCTTAGTAATAATACTGATGATGCCATTACAAACCAATGTAACATTGGTTAAGACTCCCAACATTGATAGTATGTTTCATAACACTATCTATCAAATCTAAATGCAATTTGCTTAGGTTTCTCCTTCTGAAAAACAATTAGAAAAGCAGAACAAAGTCAAAATATTATGAATACTGGAAATCTGAAACAAACAGAACACTTGCAATCATTTTCTAGGGGGTGTGAAACGCACAAATCTTATTATTGAAAGATCTTATTCAACTCTTAAAAGCACCTTTTCCTTAAAAGGAAAATTAATATTTGTCAAAACAATTTTAACTACAAATTTCCTCAAATCCCCTCTGAGCCTCCTGCCTTTCACTCTAAAATTATGCCCACTTGTTATTGATCCTTCAACTAAAGGAAACAGTTGCTTTCAGCCTGTCCATATTCCTCAATCTGTTACGCATCTCAGGTTCTCTCTCAACCTTCTTAGCACCAAAGAAAACAACACAAACTTATCCAGACTCTTTAAACCTGAAATGCTCCAATCATGGAATATCCTGGTGAGTGTTTTCGGCACCCACTTCAGTGCAATCATAGCCTTCCCAGAGTGTGGCGACCAGAACTACACACAGTACTCCAGCCATATACTGCATAAGCTCCCTGCTCATGTAACCTATGTCTTGACTGATAAAGGCAAGAATCCTGCATGCCTTCCTAACTACTTTATTGACCTGTCCTGCCATCTTCAGAACCCAAAGATTCTGAACTGCCTAGTGTTATGGCATTCACTGAGTTAACCCTTGTTCTTTCTTCCAGAGTGCATCATCTCTCATTTAATTCTCCAACATGTCAACAGGAGGTAGCTAATCTCTTTCAGTGTTGATGGACTCTTTCCACACTGTTGTCATTCCCAAGCCTGCATTCTGTTCAGGTCTTGCTTCTTATGGACGCAAATTACTTAATAGTTTCACTACCTGAGAACTAACAAATGAAAAGTTATGGCACAAAAAGAGGCTATTGAACCCATCATGTATGTGCCATGAAAAGAAAATTCAGCCTAAAGGGATAAAACTGCTTTACAATCAAAACAAAACATAGATGAGTCTAAAAGGAAAAGAAATTAAATTCACTGAGGCAGAATTGCAGACTGGAGACAATAGTAATTACTTCACTTACATGATTGGGAGGTCAAAACGCCCCAGCACATCTTTTACAGACCATTTATCTGCTGCAACATAGATTGTCATATGGCCTCAGTGACAAAGTGAATCAGAGTTCTGCAAAACACCAGTTTTATGATGATTGCAGACAATTCAATTCAAGTCAATTTCAAAGCCACTTTTTCAAATGTCATCCAACCTCCTTTGTACCACCGATAGTAAGATCCATCTAACGTAAGCTTTCTCACAACAAGTAAAAACTACCAACGTTATGCGTTTAAATGTAGCCTTGAGAACGGTTAAAGAGCTCAATTGGGAAATAAGTTTTCCTCATGACGACTAATTAACCAATTTGCCATTGATCCAGGAAATTTCCTGGGGACACAAATCAAGATCATTTTTAGTTCAATGTCTGGTTAACTGATCTCATTCAGGAAAGATGTGGAAATTATCCTCAAATTCCCCACAGCAAGAGAGAAGAATTGCTGGCTCCCTTCCTGCTGGCAATGTACCTCATTTCTGACTGTCCGGTATCAACCTGCCATTGCTCTTCAAAAATATGCATTTGTATAAAACTTTTAACAATGTCCCAAAGCACTCCACAGTTTACAAAGTCGGACCCAAGTAGAAACTGGAGGCAATGTGTCACATTAAATGTTAGTGCAGAAAATAAAAGAGCTCATGGTGTATGGACAGATATTGACTGGCTAACAGGAAGTGGAACAGTACACATAAAAGGGTAATTTTATGGTTGGCAAAGATGCAATGAGTGATGAGCCACAGGGATCAGAGCAGAACGTCAACTTTTACAATCTATACAAATGACTTGAAGGAACTGAAGGCATGGTTGTTGAATTTTCTGATGAGATAAAGAAATGGTCAGAAATCAAGTTGTGAAGAAGATATAATATAGCTACAAAGGGTTATAAATAGACAAACAGTGAGTATAATGAGAGAATATTTGAAAGTGTTGATTGTGACAAGAATATAAAAAGCATATTAATTTAATGACAAAAGATTGCAGAGCTCTCAGATGCAGTGCGATCTGAGTGCTCTCGTGCATAAACTGCAAATGGTTAGTATGCAGGTACGATAAGTAATTAGGATTGCTAATAGAATGCTATTGCCTATTGTGGAGGTATTGAATAATTCAACAGGGACATTATGCTCTGGTTACATACGGCACTGCTGAGATCACATTTGGTGCACAGTGTACAGCATTGGTCTCCTTATTTATTATGTAAATGTACTGAAAGCAGTTCAGAGAGTTGACTTACCTTGGAATTGGTCAATTGTGTTGAGAGGAAAAGTTGCATGGGCTGGGCTTGTATCCACTGGAATTTTGAAGAGCAAGAGGTGACTTGATTGCGTATGTTTCAATCCAGAGGGAACTGGACACAGTACATGTGGACAGGATGTTTCATCTTTGAGGAGACTCTAAAACTGGGGGTCACCATTTAAAAATAAAGGAGTTCCTCCTTTAAGACACAGGTAAGGGTTTTAATTTTTTTTTCCCCCTCAGGGAGAACCAGAAATCTTTGGATCTTCCTTTCTTTAAAGATGGTGGAAGCAGTGCCTAAATCTTTTTAATGCAGAGGTAGATAAATTCTTGAGAAACAATGGGATGAAAGGTCATCAAGGGTAGGTGGGAATGTGGACTAATTAGACCAATCAGGATTTTACTGAATGGCAGGGTTGGCTAAAGGGCCTGATGGCCTACTCCAGGTCCTAAATCATACCTTAATTATGTCAGAGACAGTTACCAGAGACATGGTAAAAGGGTTGATTTCCAGGATGATTTGGAGGGTCAGGACAGAAATAACAAAGGTTCACCTATGTCCTTTAGAGAAGGAAACTGCCATCCTTACCTGGTCTGGCCTACATGTGACCCCAGACCAACAATGTGGCTGACTCTGAACTGCCCTCTGGGCAATTCAGGATGAGCAATAAATGCTGCCTAGCCAGCAACGCCCTCACCCTGTTAATGAATAAAAACAAGATGGAGGAAGAACATAGTTTAAGGCGTTAGACATCAAAGCTAAAACTGGATATGATAGTAAAGCAGATAACAGTTGCAAAAGATAGTACATGTAATGAAACAGAATTTGATTAGGTTGAAAAGATAAAGATGCTAAGCCAGTATTCTTAAGACAGGCTTGCATGTGAGAAACAGGATTTGCATGGAACATAATACTCAACAGTTTGAATAAAGTTGGACTTCAACTACAGCATCAATGAGGATTAGGGAACAACAGAGGCAGAAATGTTATGAAAGCAAACGATCTTGATGATGTCTGGAAATCCTTAAACTCCTGGGTGAAGATGGCACAGTAACTTTTTTTATAATTCATTCGCGTAATGTGATGAGATGCAATGATAGGTGTATAATAAATATTATCTTTTTTGATTTGGATATTAATAAGATCGTAAAAAATGAGAGAAGTAGGCCGTTCAACGAGATCAAAGCTGGTAGGTTAGTCCTCAATTCCACTTTGCTGCCTTTTTCCCCATAACCCTCAATTCCCTGACTGATTAAAAATCTCTCCCTCTCAGCCCTGAATATACTTAACAAACCAGCCTTGACAGTACTCTGTGGTAAAGAATTCCACAGGTTTACTACCCACAGAGAAGAAACTCCTCCTCATCCCTTTCTTAAATATGCACTCCGGTCCTAGGCTGTTCCACAAGAGGAAACAACCATTCCACATGTATCCTGTCAAGTCCTGTAAGAATTTTGTATGTTTCAATAAGATTGCATGTCATACTTCTATAGTGCGATGACTATAGGCCCTATATATATATTCAACATCCCCTCAAAAGACAGTCCCTCCCTATCTGGTACCAGCCTGGTGTACCTTTCTGGACACCATCTAGTTACATCTTATGTCAGAATAGAATTAAAATAGAAGATTTGTTCAACTAAGAAATTCTGAAATTTCTTAGAAAGAAGTGGTAACTGGACATTTTACTTTTTTTTTTTAAGAAGGATGCAACTAGCAAGAAACATAAATACAGGTAGAGGGGAACCAGGGCACATTAATATTTTCACAAGGTATGTAATAAGGTGTCACAAGAAAGGCAAGGGCTCATGGCATTTGGGATAATAAATGAGCATAAACAAAGGTTACCATAAAGAATGTTCAGTGGATTTATTCCAGAGTTGGGAACGTTATCCTACAAGGAAAGATTGAGTAGACCGGGCCAGTTATACTCAAGAGAGATAAGTGATCTAATTGAAATACGTAAAATTCTGAAGGAAACAAGACCAAATACTACAGATGCTGAAAATCAGAGAGAACAACATTATAATTCCTCAGCAGTTTTGGATTTTGAACAAGGATCATCAACCCGAAGCAGTAACTCTCCTTTTCTCTCAAATGCAGGATGGACTTGGAGATGTTGCATCACTTGGAGTGTCTGGAGCTAAATGGCTCAGGATAAGAGGTTAACCATTTTGGACTGAAACAATAGATTTGTTCAACTAACAAATGCTGAAATTTCTTAGAAAGAAATGGTAACTGGACACTTTTTCTTTTAAGAATGCAACTAGCAAGATAGAATATCTTATATCCTAACTTTATAGAATAGAATATCCTTTATTGTCACATGTACTCCAGTACAGGGGTACAGTGAAAATTTTTTACAATGGCTGCCTCTAATGGCATTATCTTCAGTACAATTACCTAGGTATAAATCTTGGATATAAAAGAGAAATAACAGGAAAAGTAGTAGCATTACTTGCAACATCTAAAAGCTAAAGTTAAAACTAAAATGGTTATAACATACTTAAAGGATTGACATTACAGTCTGGTAAAGAATTTCACATCAACATTACACTACACCAGTATTGCAGCAGCTCAGCAAGCACATGGTCTGACTGACCACGCCACGCCCCAGTCCATCAACAGTCCCATTACACACCTGCACTCAGGTGCACTGCTCCGGGACTCGCTTTCCCCCCCACCCCCTCGCACTGTTCTGGGACTGCTTCCCTGAATGCTGCTCCAAGACTGCTAAAAAGAGAGGGGGAGAAAAAGAACAGGCAGTGCAGAGGAGTTCCAGGTGGAGCGCCCTACTCTGCCACCATTTTCTGTTGGCAGTTTGACACAAATAAGTCACTTAATTTGCTGTATCAGAGGGCTATTAAGAGTCAACCACATTTCTGTTGTCCTATCAAGCAAGCACAGGAGATTGCTTTCCCTGAAGGACTTGAGTGAACCTGATGGGTTTTTGTGACAATCAATAATAGTTTTGAGGTCACCTTCAGACTTTTTTAATGCTGAAATCGGCAGCACCTGCTGTGTTAGGATTTGAACACCGGTCGCTAGAGCATGACCTGGATTTCCGGATGGAAGTCCAGTAATAATATCACTGTACTATTATCTTCCACTTTCTTTTTCATAGAATTGAGATTCTTACCAGTGCTCAGGAGGTGCAGATGTGCAGTCAGTCAATATTGAGATTGACGATTCTTGAAAACCCAGAAATCTAACAGTTATGGAGATCAGGCAAGAAAGTGGAGTTGAAGTCGAGAATCGCCATTCTTATTAATCAACAGGGCACACTCAAATACACAAAGTCAACTCCTCCGACTTCTTACGAAGTTTATTTAAAAAAGCAAACTCAGCAGGTAAACGTATCGTACAAAAATTAGACCATGACCAATAAAACACAAATACCAGTTTAAGTGTTTGCACAACTTTAAATTCTAATATTTTATTAATATAACAACAGTCAAGACATTATCCAGAGCAGAAACGACGAAGCCAACATTCAATAAGGATAGTCTAAGTTTCAGCATTCCTATTGTACAATTATCGTAAATCGGTTCATGTTTAGTCAAGGAACTCATCTAGGGTTATAGCAGGTACCTCAGCAGGTACACAAATATAAACCATAAAAGCTTTTATCAAAAAAAGCTTCATTCACACAACACTTTTTAGTATGTCAATAAGGTGGTTTTATCTTCTCTTTCCATCAATGCCACAGCATATTTTGATGCACATTATACTCTTATTACGCTAAAGGTTCTTTTACTATTACTAACTCCTCCACAAACATACCGATATGATACATCTACGTAGAATAATGCAACACACAACGGATAGCCCAACAATGTTCAAAAAGATCCATTTTTTACAGCCATCTATCATAACCTCTAGCTCTTGATGGTATTAAAGTCTATTCAGTCAGAAAAGCTGACACCTCCAGGTCAAAGCACAAAAGGCAAACCAACAATTTTTTTTCAATGCAGATTTCTGCAAGTTTTAACTAATGATCCCAGTTCTTTCATAATAAAACCATCAATAAATCTTCCTTACATTTTGACAAGAATATTTTGTAGCCAACAGGGCTACAAATGTTCAGAGTGAGGAGCCCTGGAAATTAATTTCTTCAAAGCAAACACTTGCTGGGATAAGTTCAATATATACATCAAATAGACACCATGATACAGCCAAAGTCCAAGAAACTGATACACAATTTCTGTAAAAGGAAAATCTTTAATGATTTATAGTGTGTTTTCTGAAAAGTATACAAATATACCGCACATCAGTTATTATAGATGGAATAAATCTGAACAAGAGAACCTCTTCAAAATGATTGATTCCTCACAGCAAGCTTCCAAACATTAAATGAACACACTCTGACGGTACTGTGCAGTTATGTGCCATTATAAAGCAAGACATTCCAGTCTATATGAATCATCAGTGTTAATGCATTACTAAATTGGTCACTGATTTTACCTTAGGTAGATAAGATTTCAGCATTACCTTCCCCTCTGCTTACTGAAGCACAACAACTTTTTTCTATAAAGTTAATATTAGAAATGCAGCAAACAGACTCTCGCAGTTCTTGCCCAACTCTATCAGCAACATAGTCATGACATAACATTTTGAACTTTTTAAACACTTAATCTACTCCCAAGTAGATTTATCAGCAAGCACTTAACATTCTGACATCGACCAAAAAGTAGTTTTAAGCCCAAGTATTTCCTTCATTGTACCAGCTTCCTGTTGTAGCCTTTTGTACAAAGTAAATATAGTCAGCAGGATACAGGAGAAAATTCTCCAACAGTTAGAGTAAGACATAGCACAAAGGAAGTTTGTTGTGGTTGCTGGACATCACTCGTCATTGCAGGAGTTCCTCGCAGTAGCGAGCTAAGCCCAACATTCCTCTGAAAATATGGCCAGAAGTGGGATGTTCATTGAATATTATATAATAGTCTATGTATTCACAACTGCTCGGATACTGAAGTAGTACATGCCAACACGCAGTAAAGTCTGGACAACACCCAGCATTGCTTCAATAAGTGACAGCGCTATGGGGATGTAATGGCTTGGCGGTATTATTGCTGAACTGTTAATCTAGGCCCAGGTAACGTTCTGGGGACCTGGGTTCGAATCCTGCCACAGCAGACTGGAGAATTTGAATTCAATAAATATCTGGAATTAAGAGCGTAACGATGACCATGAATCCATTGCCGACTGTTGTAAAAACTCATCCAGTTCACTAATGCCCTTTAGGGAAGGAAACTGCCACCCTTACCTAGTCTGATCTACATGTGACTCCAGACCCACAGCAATGTGGAAGACTCATAACAGTCCTCTGGGCAATTAGGGATGGGCAATAAATGCTGGCCTAGCCAGCAACGCCCTCATCCCGTGAACGAATAAAGGGAAAAAAAAACAAGCATTCAACAATAACTATCTGCACCAAGAGAGAACCTAATCATCTCCCCTTGATGTTCAATGCATTCTCATCAATGCACAATATGGAAGATAATATTGACCGGAGATTGACCTGGTAGCTACAGACGACGTAAAGGCTGATTAATTCTATTGCACACTGCTAACCATAACCATCCGAGTCCCCAAAGTCTATCCAACATCTGTGAGGTGCAAATCAGAAGAATTATGGAATGAGAGATAATAGGTACTGCAGATGCTGGAGAATCCGAGATAACAAGGTGTGGAGCTGGATGAACATAGCAGGCCAAGCAGCATCAGAGGAGCAGGAAATATTGACGTTTCGGGCCTAGACCCTTCATCAGAAATGGGGGAGGGGAAGAGGGTTCTGAAATAAATAGGGAGAGAGGGGGAGGCGGATAGAAGATGGATAGAGGAGAGGATAGGTGGAGAGGAGGCAGACAAGTCAAAGAGGCAGGGATGGAGCCAGTAAAGGAGAGTGTAGGTAGGCCAGTAAAGGGGAGGTAGGGAGGAGATAGGTCAGTCCAGGGAGGACGGACAGGTCAAGGGGGCGGGACGAGGTTAGTAGATAGGAGATGGGGGTGCGGCTTGAGGTGGGAGGAGGGGATAGGTGAGAGGAAGAACAGGTTAGGGAGGCGGGGACGAGCTGGGCTGGTTTTGGGATGCGGTTGGGGGAGGGGAGGTTTTGAAGCTTGTGAAATCCACATTGATACCATTGGGCTGCAGGGTTCCCAGGCTGAATATGATTTGCTGTTCCTGCAGCCTTCGGGTGGCATCATTGTGGCATTGCAGGAGGCCCAGGATGGACATGTCGTCTGAGGAATGGGAGGGGGAGGTGAAATGGTTCGCGACTGGGAGGTGCAGTTGTTTGTTGCAAACTGAGTGCAGGTGTTCTGCAAAGCGGTCCCCAAGCCTCCGCTTGGTTTCCCCGATGTAGAGGAGGCCACAACGGGTACAGCAGATGCAGTATACCACATTGGCAGATGTGCAGGTGAACATCTGCTTGATGTGGAAAGTCTTCTTGGGGCCTGGGATTGGGGTGAGGGAGGAGGTGTGGGGGCAGGTGTAGCACTTCCTGTGGTTGCAGGGAAAAGTGCCGGGCGTGGGGCTGGAGGGGAGTGTGGAGCGGACAAGGGAGTCACGGAGAGTGTGGTCCCTCCGGAAAGCAGACAAGGGTGGGGAGGGAAAAATGTCTTTGGTGGTGGGGTTGGATTGCAGATGGCGGAAGTGTCAGAGGATGATGCGTTGGATCTGGGAGGTTGGTGGGGTGGTACGCGAGGACGAAGGGGATTTTTTTTTGGTTGTTGTTGCGGGGACAGGGTGTGAGGGATGAGTTGCGGGAAATGCGGGAGACACGGTCAAGGGCGTTCTCGACCACTGTGGGAGGGGGGAGAAGTTGCAGTCCTTGAAGGATGAGGACATCCGAGATGTACGGGAGTGGAATGCCTCATCCTGGGAGCAGGTGCGGCGGAGGCGAAGGAATTGGGAATAGGGGATGGCATTTTTGCAGGAAGGTGGGTGGGAGGAGGTGTATTCTAGTGCAGGAAGGTGGGTGGGATACTTGCCTGGTTTATAATTATAATGAAAATTGTTTCATGTTTATTTGTACTAAAATTATAAAAATGATTAATTTCTTGAGCATATAAATCATCCAGCTTCTTCTTCAGCACTTCCAAACACAAGAACAACAGTATCAATGAATGAGAATGTGACTTAGAGTGGAACTTGCATTTGGTGGCAATGCCCTGACTTGGAAATACACCTATTCCTTCAAAGCCTTCAAACTTACAAAATAGCAGCGCTGTGGGAGGATCTTTACCACATTGATCTAGAAGTCCATTCACCTCCATCTTGCCAAGGACAATGACAGATATAAAATAAATATTGGCTTTTTCAGCAACGTTCACAACTAATGAACAAATAAATAATAAGTCTCCATGTATCAGCATTTTAACAGGTACTGCTTACATTATATGTTCTAATTTTAGAATCCTTCAACTACTACATTTTTCCACAGCAGCCACATGTCCCAAACACCCCAAAGGAAATCATTAGTGAACTGATAAAGCGAAACGTCAGAAATGAATGACCTTCCCAAGACTATGAATAGCCTTTCCCAAAGTACACATACTTACTGTTACTGAGCAATTTCTAAATGAAACTGGCAGTGCAAATAAAAAAAATTGAACTGGCAAATCTCTACATATTTACATTATCCACGTTCTCTGTGGCAACACAATGTAAAGATAATGAGCGATTAAAAGATCCAGAGCAAGTCAAAAACATTGGTTATTCTGCTTTTTCAAATTTATAAACACTTTACTCAAAAACAACCCATTAAAATGTTTCCATTTACAAAATTTAAAAATAAACTTGCCTAGAACATGCTTTGTCAGCTAATGTAAAACCCCTCTACTGAAACTGTCATAACCAAATAAAAGAATTAAAACTTGCTCAGTTTTCAGTGAACTTCAAGTTTGCTTTTACAGGAGTAGAGGCCAGCAGTATAACGACTGCATTTCTACATAAACATCTCCAGCAAAACTGATGTAGCAGATTTGCAATGAAGTAGTGGGACAGTAATTAAGGCATCCCTCCCTACCCTGAACAATAAATAAGACCATAACACATCGGAGCGGAACAAGGTCATTCATCCATTGAGCCTGCTTCACCATTCAATGAGATTATGGCTGATCAGCCATAACTCCACTTTCCTGCCTTTTGCCCATAACTCCTTCACTGATCAAAAATCTAACTTAGCTTCAACAGCGCTCTGTAGTGAAGAATTCCAGACTCACCATCCTCAGAGAAAAAACTCCACACCTCTGACTCAAATGTGCAACCTCTTATTCTGAGATGACGCTCTCTGATCGAGACACTCCCACAAGGAAAATTACCTTTCTACATCTTCCCTGTCAAGTCCCTTAAGAATCTTGTATTTTTGGTAAGAGCACCTCTCATTCTTTTGAATTTCAATGAATACAGGCCCAATCTCAATTTCTTCTCTTAAGACAGTTCCTCACCACCTGATATCAGTCTGGTGAACCTTATCTGGATTGCCTCCAGTGCCAAAATGCCTTGCCTTAAATAAGAGGTCCAAAACGAAAGACTCTAGTCCAATAAAGATAAAGTAGAACACAGAGAAGTTCGTCCAAGGCGAGATGCCACACAAGTGACCTAACAATAGAGGCTATGTCGGTAGAAATGCAGAGATAGGTGTCATTAGTATGTATGTGGAAGAAAATTGCACATCCACGATAAGAGAGTCAAGAAATAACAGGGAGATGAAGTCTGCAGTCAAGAACAGACTCTGGGAGACTTGAAGTAATGAAATGCAGGAAGAAAGAGAAATCATAACCTGGCAACAACAGCACAAGTAAAAATGAAACCAGGAGAGAAAAGTTCATTTGAACTAGATTAAGACATGACCAATGTCAACCTCGCGTATCAAAGTTCTGCAAAGATGGCACGAGGCTTAATGTGCTACGGCCAATGACAAATCCTGTGCGACTGGTAAATGTTTCAACCCGGGTAACAGATTTTTTTTTCCCCAGCTGCTCATATTCAAGATTAGTACCACGTGCTCCTGAGTGAGCCACAGCATGATTCAATGAATATTCTCTTCATACTCATGATGTAGGGTTGTGTGTTAAGGAATCACTAGATAATGGACTAAGGCTGTCCAACCTCACGTCAAAGTCACTATCAAACTGCTAGTCTTAAAAACATGGCTCTTAAACAGCAGCCTGGTAATCTGTAAAAAGATTAGGCTTGAGTAGTTGGTCAGTTCTCGGCAAAACCAACACCAACAGTGCAAGTGCCTCCGTCCTAGATAAAGAGGCAGATTAACAACGTAGGCTATTCGCTGACTGTTTAAATGCTGTTAACACTATACAAAGTGCTCTGTAGCCAAAATGCACTACCAATGTAAATAAACAGCAGGGAATTTTAAAAATGAGAACATAAGACAGATAGGAAATGAATCATTTAAATTCTTAAATTATGTTAGGTAACTCAGATATACAGTTTGACATTTCAAGTTCATATGAGCAAAGAGCCAGTGGTATTTTTCAAAGAATTCTATTGAGACTATACTTCAATATACAAGTACACAGTTTGGTAGTCTACAATAAATCAACTGCACAACTTTAAGAAGTTTCGCTAGATTGTCAAACCTGCTCAATGTAAAACTTTGATTCAGGAATATAATAGTGGGAAAAAGCAGGAGTGTAGAAGAGGCTTGTTGAACAGTGTATCACATGCCTGACAAATCAAGAGTTAGCTTAAACAGCAATTTTTATTTCTGCTTTATTCAGGACAAGACAAACAACATGTAACAATATTGTATTAAACAAGATGATTTAATTAGATTGACCCTGCATAAATGGCATACAAATGCATCCTCAAAAGGCAAATGTACATTTCACTGACAGTGATCTATTACTAATAAGGCTGGCAATAACAGTAAAACCAGTTTCGTTGCTAACAGCTATTTGTAATAGCCAAATGCTGTTATAAAAATAATGCAAATTGTTCACTCTGTTGTCAGAAGGCACAGTTTTGTTTGGCTTTCATAAATTTCCATCATTTAGACATTCTGTACACATCTGACTTTTCTCACCAGTCCTGACTAGCAACCACAACCAAATATGAAACCAACTGTCTCATCTCAAATGTTTCAACTGCACAAGATATGCCTAAGTCAAGTTGAAAACTGTGAAAAAATGTCTTGAATAAAATTTTGTAAGTCATTTATAAGCAGTCACAAGTTTTTAAATCTTGATGCTGACAATTTGACCTCTAAAACAAAGGATGTATATTGAACGTAGCCTATTGCGTAGCATACCACACAATGTACAGTGCCAGCTTACCTGAATGTAATATGCTGCGCTCACGGATACTAATCTTACCACCAAATTCAGCTGTGTGTTGAAGTCCCTCTCCAGGATGTAAGCAAATAACTAAATCTGACATTTCAGTGAATTGCTGCAACATTGCTATATTGTTGGTAGTGTCTTTCATAAAATGCGATGTTAAACCAAGATCCTCTACTGTTCTGGCAGACATGAGATCCATGAAGTTGATCTGAAGAAAGTTCCCCCAGTACTCCAAACACTTCTCCTTCAACTGATATCACAAAAAAAGCCTTCCATCTCACCACTGCTGCTCGGTAGACCTTGCTGTCCATTACGTGACTAAACTCTTGCCTAAACAATAGTGAATTTATTTCCGAAGTAATTTATTAGTTCTGAAGTATCTTTGTCTTCCTTTAGAGCATAAGGGATAAGAATAGGTGTAGACCGTTCAGTCCCTCGAGCCTGATCCACCTTTCAAGTAGGATTATGGCTGATCCAACACTCTTTCCCTTCCACTTTCCTGCCCTTTCCCCAGTACCGCTAAATGCCCTACTGATCAAGAATCTACCTCACCTTTAAACATATACTAGGACTGTGCCCCACAGATCTATGTGGCATGGAGTTCACAGGCACTCAATGTTCTCACTCACCACCTCCTCACCTCAATCTTAAATTGGCACTTCTTTATTCTGAGACTAAGCCCTCCTCTCCTAGACTCTCCCACAAAGGGAAACATCCTATTAACATTTACTGTCAAGCCCTTATGTTTTAACAAGATCACCTCATAATCTTCTAAACTCCAATCAGTAGAGTCCCAGTGACAGGATCTCACATTCAATAGTGCAAAACAGCAAAGTGTACCATGTAGCCTGGCTAATGCTCGAGTCAACCTTATTTAATTCCCACAGCCAACTAAGGAATCTGATCAAATTATGATTTGTTACTTTAGAACATTTCCATTTGATATGCAAAAGAGAAAGTCTTTGAAATACAATTTGATCAGGACTAATACATGGTCTTACCATCAGTACTAAGAGCAATGAAATTTTCATGGCCAGAAAATATACAAACTGTGCTTATAGTTTCATAATACTCTTATCTCAAAAGGGTCTTCACATAAAAAGAAACTTCAGATGCAATAACATGTGTAAGCACACTTCAATTCAAGCTATACAGTTCAACCAGCAGGATCAGCCATGACACCTCATCAGCAAAATTAAAATCAGACAACTATGTTTACAAAGCTCATACAGAGCAACATATCTTTACACGCATTCCAAAGTGATACCATGTTTCAAAACTAAAGTAACAACAGCAGCTTGAGCTTGGTCTCCATCTTTATTGCTTCTCCTGAACCTTTTTGTATGATACAGCAGAGGCACTTACTGCAGGTTATAAATGCACAGAGGGAGTACTATTCACCCACAAGATCAAGTAAATTAAACCTTCAGTATTTGGTTCAAATCATAGGGTACCTCCTCCTCCCCCAAGAACATTGGTTGCACATTAGTAAGTTACAAAATGTTTCGGGCTTTCCTGGGACATGCTAGTTGTTTGCAACTTATTGCCAAACTTGCCAAAAAGTACATTTAAGAAATTACACCAAAATCCAAACCTATATTTATACAGATTAATAATGTCTTGTACTTTCAACAAAAATTAAATGTCTTCTCTATGTATGCTTCCAGGTAAACACTGCAGCTTTTGTGCTGTACAGTACATTCAACATACCTTCCACAGAAAAACAATAGCAGTGGGAAACTGCAAGAAAAATGTCTCTTGATCCAGACAGGAAATTCTCACACAACTTTTTAAACTGACATCATATCAAAATTAGAAATCTGTATGACTTCTATCAATTAACTCCTAAATGAAAACAGAACTTTAAAAACCAACAAAGCTATTTTGTAAAACAGGAAACTATTATAAAGAGACTGACCACACAAATTTTCACATTGTGAAATGAATTTGCTACACTAGTTAAAGCCACAATTCTAACAACTGCCACCTTCAATATGCATGGGTAGACGGATGCTGGGGGAGGACAGGACAGAACTAAAAACAAAGTATCACACTGCAGGCTTTTCTTACGACACTAGCCGCAGCTCAAAAATTGCCTGTGTCCTACTTTCGTACTTCTCAAAGAAGCAAAGTTCACAAAAACAAACTTGACAAATCCAACATTCTTGGACAAACAGTACATATAAAGTCTTGAAAATCCAGGTTCAATAATAGAACATGAAATGTAATAACTGGCACTATGTTTGTGCACTCAAATTTTAAATAATCAAAACCAAATTGCAACTCTTTATTGATTACAGGAACATGCCACAGCTTAAGAAACATCTGCAGACATTCTCAGCGAGCCATTAAGCATAAAATCAGTTTAAATACTTTGCATTGACATTTCAATATTTTGATATCACATCCAGCAAAGTCACGATGATGCTAAATAAATGTGAAGCACCCACTGTAAAACCTAGACCTGTGATAGAGCAAATGTAACTGCTCCTATCTGTAGTATACATGAAATAAAACTACACTTCACAACATTTTTTAGGGCATATGTTAAAGTTCCAAGTGACCGCAACACAGTGCACACAGGTTTTTGATATAGACAGCAAACAGTCTTTAATCATCCTACAATTAAAATTCAGCTCAGCTTCAATCTCTCAGATCTTATTGTCTACCACTAAATACTGAGCATCCTTTCTACATTAATCTGTTTGAAATGCTGATGACGGCAGCATCTCTTTCTTCAAGCAGAATAGTTAACTGCCACCTTAGGCATTAATTTGCTCAAAAACAGGAGACCATTTACCTTAAATGCCCATAAAGATACCAAGACTACACCTGAATCCATACACCACATGAACTGTGTATTCATTATAGGTTTCCTGCTGCATATCTCTACCTTTTCTGCAAAGGCTACACATATAGTCTCACAGATCACGAATCAACACAAGTAGAGCAAACGTCAAATGAGAATGTATTGCAGTTTTGATAATATTGAGCTCTAAACTCAAATCGTTGCACAATCTTCTAAAGTAGCATCTCATCAGTAATATTTTAGCATAACACATTCACAGGACTCCACATCCAGCGGTAAACCAATTTTATGCATTCCTTGCACCCTAAGCAAATTTGTGTCTAATGTTCATTCCAATTATAAAAAGTCAGAGAATCATTAGAGGATGAGAGACTATTTGGCCCATCCATGCCAGGCCTCTGGAGAGAAAAAGAATTGTAAGTATGTAATGCAGCACAAGGACAGTAATATAGCAAAAAGGTGAAACATCAAGTTATAACGGGAGTTGGTTAAATGGTTCATTAATACCAGCTGAACAGCAAGACAAATTATATCCCAAACAGCAGTCAAGCATAGGCAGGAATAGGAAGTTACTGGCCATGAGGAGTAAGGAGACATATTTGTACTTCTAATCACTGCACATCATAATTTACAATGACAGATTATTTAATGTAATCAGCCCTGGAACTAGAATTTGACTCATTGCATGTTGTATCAATGCTATGAATTGCTATATCTCGCAAAGTACAGTAACTCATTTTATAAATCATCGAATGCAGCACGTCTACATGCCTGTGTCATGGATTCAAACAGTTATCAACTACGGGAGCACCCAGCTTGTGTCGAGGTTGGCTGCAATCACCAATTCTTAACTATTCATTTGCATAGATTTATTAACAAACTCAAGAAACATATAGCATAGGGACGAACATTCAGCCCATCACACCTGTATTGTCAACTCCTCAAAAAGGAGGTACCTGTTCTTCATTTCCTATATCCTTTCATGTTCCTCCTTTAAAAATGGCAATGGCACTCTGCCATCACTATTTGCAAACAAGCACTCATATTTTAACTATCCTGCAAGTAAGTTATTCAGATTCCCCCCACCCCCACTTCCCTTGTAGGGATGGTTCTAAGCATTTACCCATCTATCACTGATTCCACTGCAATCAGTCAAAACCTTTACAACTTGAAAATCTCCTTCAGATCCCTTTACTTAAATTTCCACTGTGCTAATGAAAACAGCACTGAAGCGTTTGGTATTCTTCTTCCAAATCTGCACTGAACATTCTGAATCTTAGTTCTAGGCCTGCTCACCCCAGAATTGGCTTATACTCATCGATTTTATTTCTGTTTTGAAATAACTCATACAAACCTTACTCCATGCAAAAAAAAAAACACCCGACTACCACAAAAGGTTAACGTCAGTTACAAATCCCGTTAAAAACGTGCAACAGGGCGATATAATTCATTTAGGGCACTCCACGTACTTCTTTCCTCAACTGTCTCCAAGGTTGCAAGAATAGTGAAGAAACACCTCGAGGGGCGGTATGATCAAACATAACAGGTATTCTTCACATATTTTAGCAATAACATTTCTGAACAAATTGTCTTGCCTGGTCGTTTTACAGAAAACTGGAAACTCATCAATTCATTTTGCAACCCTATCATCATCTGGAACTATCGAACGCAAAAATAGATGTAGCACACCCAGCAGCGTGTAGACCAGGAAAATCTTAGTGCACAGAAAAGGCGAGACGAAACGTTCACCTTTTTCGTGCAAAGCTGGTTAATGACGACTCAAAATGTGCAATCGTTTCTGAGATTTCATGGGCGAAGAAAATTGCAACTACAACCCATCCCTGAACACACATCAAACAGCACTGAACGTCCTCCTAACACAATCTGCAGTTTTCGTAACGGTCTAGGATCTGAAAGTGTCAATTGTGTTTAGCCATTAGGTCACAGCAAACACACGGAACAGATCGTATTTCACTTACAAAGTAATGTGCTTAGAGGAGGATCTAGGAATGGATTACTGCTAAATTAAAACGAAAAATACCCTAAAAGACTGCAGCATCAACAGCAGCAGGCCTGCGTGAAAGGTTAGGAGCGAATAGCCCCGTCTGCTATTTCCCCGTCTATGAATTTTGCTGGATTTGCAGTACTGCTTTCTAACAATAAAAGAAACACAAGCTATAATTTGCCCCGAAAACAGAATGCATCGTTACAGAAACCTGAAAATTATACCACACACAATGAAGAGGCCATTGGGGGGGGGGGGGGGGGAGAAAATGCCTAATATGAATGACCTCGGCAAGTTGAATGAGATGTTGCTTTTCATTCAACGAAATGCAGTAGATGCGGCACACCTCAGTAAATATGATTAGGACTCACCCCACTCTAAAAACTCGTTGATGTTTTTCTCCCTTCGGAGGGGAGAGTTGGTGCACTCATCGTACAGACAGATGATAATGTCCAGCAAGGTCTCCACGCTCACCGCCGTACCGTTTTTCCGAGGTCCGTCCAGGATCATTTTCTCTAGTTTCTTCAAGCGCACTTCTGCAGACATCTTGGCTTGCAGAGTGGTCGGGGGGGGGGGGGGGGGGGGGGGGCGGGGGGGGGGGGGAGGTGGGAAACAAGCCTCGCTCAACCCCGGCGATTCGTTCACAGAGAAACGTTCCTGATGTTCTTCCCTTCTTTTATATATATATTTATATAGATTTTTCTAAAAAATTACAGTTGGAGGGCAGGAAGGAGGGAGGGGGTTGGAGAAGAGGAGCAGGGGGTGGGGAGGTGAGTCTAGGACTCCAGTTATGTCTTTCCTTTTTTAAAAGAAAGACAATCCCCCCTCCCAATAAAGAAAACACAATGTCCAGGTCGAGGGTACAGTTATAATCCTGGTGAAGGAAGAGCTGCAGAGCCGGCAAATACACACATCATTTTTTTTTTCTCTCCAAGCCGCAGACAGCGGAAGAGCCGCTGAAGGTTATTTCGGTTAAAAGCCTAATTTTTGAAAAAAAAATCTCTCACCACCCCCCCTCCCTTCTTTCCTCTCTCACTCTCTCTTCACCACCACCACCACCCCCAAAACCTCCTTAGCCACCCCCTCCCTGTTGACGGTTCACACGGCTGCAGGAAAATTGAGCATCTTGTCGTTGTCGTTGTCGTTGTCGTCGTCGTCGGTTCCCCACCCTCAAAAATAAAGGAAAAAAAAACAAAATCCCAGGGCTTTGGAAAAGCCGATGGTGATGAATGATGAGAAAAGCTCCTCCTCAGCAAAACCGCCTCAGCTTCATTTCATTCAACAGGAGAGACTTGAGCCCGGATCCTCATCATTTATCCTCTTTTTCCCTCACAAGTTTACTTTTATTTTCCCCCTCACAAACACGAATGTTTCTTTTCTCCCGCATCAGATCTCTCTCTCTCCCTCTCTGGCTGTTTTGTTATTCTCTTCGTTTTGGTCAGTGAGTGGTCAATGTAATATATGCACGCAGTCGGTTCTGTAATATATATTATATCTCCTCTCGCTCACTAGCTGAGGCATCAACTCGCCCTTCCCCTGCTTCGTTGCAGCCGCCCCTGTTTCTGAGGTGAAAAAAAACACAACATGGCGGCCGCTCCCCGCGGGCGGGCGAACCGACGGCCATAGGGGGACGGGCGGACAATCCGACCCCTCCCACCGCCCACCAGGCACGCCGGGATACTGGAGGACCTCAGTTTACGTCGGGGCAAATTTTTTTTTCAAAAAACCCACCAGGCACGCCGGGATACTGGAGGACCCGATGGATTTAAGTTCCCCTCCCCAACCAATGCCAGGCACGCCGGGATTCTGGAGGACTTGAAGGTGCTAGTTACACCTCCGATGGTCAGGCACGCCGGGATACCAGAGGATCTGAAGGTGTGAACTTTCCTCCCAACCCACTGAGAGCTGGGCATGCTGCGATTCTGGAAGACCAACGTTACCTGAGGTCGCCCGTAAGCCTCGTGTCTGTGACTTCGTTCCCTTACCTCTCTCATCTTGACGAGTTATTATGAGGTTCTAACCAAGCTCCTTTATCAAACGCAACATTTGTTTTCCGATACTTTCGTGGCCTCCCCAGTATTGCAAATCTCCTCCATTCGCAACAAACTGTGAAATTGTTGTGCCCTTTTTAATCTACCCCTACCCCGTGCATTCCCGAATATTATTCATCGATTCATACGGGATTCCCTACAGTGTGGAAATAGACCATTCGACCCAACAAGTCTACACCGACCCTCCGAAGAGCATCACACACAGACCCATTCCCCTACCCCGTATTTCTCATGGCTAACACACCCAGCTTACACATCCCTAGACAATACGGAGAAATTTCATCATAGCCAATCCACCTAAATTTGCGATATAACAAGCATGGGGCTGGATGAACACAGCAGGCCAAGCAGCATCACAGGAGCAGGAAAACTTGACGTTTCGGGCCTAAACCCTTCATCAGAAGGGTTTAGGCTAAGTACCCTGCTGTGTTCATAATAACCCTTCATCAGAAGGGTTTAGGCTAAGTACCCTGCTGTGTTCATCCAGCCCCATGCTTGTTATCTCGGATTCTCCAGCATCTGCAGTACCTTTTATCTCTGATACCACCTAAATTTGCATAGTTTTGGACTGTGGGAGGAAACCGAAGCAAACGCACGCAGACATAGACAGAATTTGCAAACTTCACACAGACTGTTGCCCAGTCTGGAATCGCACCCGGGTCCTCGGCGCTGTGAGGCAACAGTGGTAACCACTTGGGCACCCATGCCTGCTCCTTGTTGCTTCACTATTGATGACCACGCCTTCAGATGCCTACAAGCCACGTTCCGGAATTCTCTTTAAGATACTTCTTAAAATCTGCTTTGATCATCTGATACAATATTTCACATCGCTGGCATTGTTTTGCTAAGTACCCACAATGTGCCATGGGACGTTTTGTCATATTAATAACGCAATATAAATTGATTTATATTGTGGGATCTTGCTGTGTGCATTTTAAAACTGCTGCGTTTTCTACAACAGTGACCACAGTTCAAACGTTGGAAGCCACCTCGGAAATTTGCTAAGACTGTGAAAAGCTGCAAGTCTTTTGAATGGCAGGTAAAAACCACGAAACTGCTGATGCCGTAAAACAGAAATTGCTGGAATAGCTCAGCAGGTCTGGCAGCGTTTGTGGAGAGAAATCAGAGTTAACATTTCGGGTCGGGTGACCCTTCCACAGTTCTGTTTTTGCTTTAAATGGCAAACCCTGGATGCAGCCAGCTGGCCTTTCCGGGGACAAGTGAAGAGGAATTGGGAATCTGAGATAACAAGGTGTAGAGCTGGATGAGCACAGCAGGCCAAGCAGGAATGCTGACGTTTCGGGTCTAGACCCTTCTTCCTACTATCTCAAGAATTGGGAATTGTGGTTTAAGGTGACGACACGCATGCCGGGATTCTGGAAGACCAAGGGAAACCGCAGTTGGAGGAGCAGATAGCTAGCGCATGCGTGAGAGTGCCTGTTGAACCTGTGAGCGAACTGACCTCCAACAGAATGGGGACTGTAGGTCTCACGCGCAGACATAGACTTAAGGACTGCAACGCTGCAGTCGGTTCCGATTTCAATACAGGGTGCAAGTGAATAAAAACTCATCCGGGCGTGCTGTAATGGGAAAAATCGGGATTGTAATCCATAAACCTGCAGATCTAACAGTGTTCCGGCATTCTTCTTGGTTCTAGCGTCTGCTTAAAAAAAATCCGAATGCTACCTTCATCTTTTGCAAAGGCGTGCTTTCAGCCAGGGAAACGATGTTTCTTCAAGCACTCACAAACCTGATGCAGTATTTCAATGCAGATTTAGCTGTGTCGGCTCTGCCGAGATAAAATGACCTGTATTGTAGCAGCATGACATTTCCCCTTTAATCACTCTCCACCACTGGGGCTGAGTTGTAAACATATGCCAATAGTTGCTACAAAAGAAAGACAGTCTTCTTCAGTTTTTGATCTCCTGTGGCTTCTAAGCAAATATTGCCATTGAAGGACAGATTCACGCCTGCTAGGAACTATAATATTTCATTTCACTTCAGATACTTTAAAGCTTCAGAAAACCGGGTACCAATAAGTGTGCTGAATACCTTTGCACTAATTTCCTTGCTAAAGTTCTCTCCTAAATATTTTCATGCTTAAGTATGCCAATGGAAAGATTCCCAGAAAATAAGAAAGAAACCAATTGATCTTGATATATCCATAGTGCTGGGTCCTCTTTTGTCTGTTATTTACATAAATGATTTGGATGAGAATATAAAAGGCATGGCTAGTAAGTTTGTGAACAACATCGAAATTGGTTGTATTGTAGACAGTGAAGAAGGTTTTCTAAATATACAAAGGGATCTTGCTCAAATTGGTCAATGAGCTGAAAAATGGCAGATGGAGTTCAATCTGGATAAATACAAGGTTTTGCATTTTGGTACAACAAACGAGGTTAGGGCTTATACAATTAATGGTCGGGCTTTGGCTTTTGTGGTAGAGCAGAGGTACCTAGGAGTGCAGGTACGTAAATCTTTGAAGTTTGCATCACATACAGACAGAATGGTTAAAAAGGCATTTGGCATGCTTACCTTCATTGTTCAGTCCTTTGAGTATAGGAGTTGGGAAGTCATGTTAATGTTGTGCAGGACATTGGTGAAGCCTCTTCTGGAATACTGTGTCCAGTTCTGGTCACCCAGTTAGAGGAAAGATATTATCAAGCTGGAGAGGGTTCAGAAGAGATTTACCAGGATGTTGCCAGGTATGGAAGGTTTGAGTTATAAAGAAGGCTGGATAGGCTAGGACATTTTTCCCTGGAGCATGCAAGGTTGAGAATTGACCTCATAGAAGTTTATAAAATAATGAGGGGTATAGATAGAGTTAAGGGTAGTTGTCTTTTCCCTAGGTTGGGGGCTCTCAATACTAGGGGACAGATTTTTAAGGTGAGAGGAGAAAGGTTTAAAAAAGACATGAGGGGCAAATCTTTTACACAGAGGGTGGTTCATGGGTGGAATGAACTTCCTGAGGAGGTGGTGGATGTAGGTACAATTACGTTTAAAAGACATTTGGATAGATACATGAATAAGAAAGGTTTGGAGGGATATGGGCCAGGAGCAGGCAGGTGGGACTAGTTTAGTTTGGAATTATGTTAAACATGGGACAGGTTGGACCAAAGGGTCTGTTTCCATGCTTTATGACTCTATAATTCTGTGACCATAATGAGAAAAACTTCGGGAAAGCTGGTAAGTAATTAGTTGATGGTCAGTGGTAGTCATGCGTACATGTCTCTAAACTAATCTGCTAAGAAATCTACCAATGTAGTATCTTATATGCCAACATGAAACACACTTTCAACATAACACTTGCTGCAGAAAGATGAGGCATGTATTGGAAAATCTAAGCAGGTGTGTACAGTGTTGTTGTGAGCAGTTAACTATCGTTTAAATCAACGCAGCCAACAAGCTTGGAGCACTGGCAAGCCTTTCCCATATGAATCATCCTACACTTTAGAGTATTTACATAGAGGGCAATGTCAAAAAATCAAACTCAGTGACACGACGTCTGGAGAGAGATGCAGTACATTTTGTCGAAGTTTGTCCCAAGCAGCTCCGTGATGCAGGACTCTCTTCTCTGTTCTGTGAGACACAAACCAAGACAAACATCGACTGCACCTGGAGGGCCATCAACTTGGTGAAAGATGCTCTTTAGTCTGCCCGAACTTGTTGGTGTTCCAGAGCACAGAGTTGACCTTGACTGAGCGTTGCTGGCTAGTGTGCATTTCAAGGTCCAGGACTACGTGATAAGGGACGCACTAAAGCTTGGGACAGCTGCCGCCAAGGCGCAACGGGGAAAGGCAACCGATTGAGGATTTCTTGCTGAAGGTAAATGGGGGTCTATTCAGTTATCAAACACTCCCGGTGCCTCAAATGTATGTAAATATAATCTTCTAAAAGTAAGAGATGCCTTTGGTTTCTTTGTTGGATAGAATCAAATTCAAATATTTGTCTTCACATGCTACTGTACAGAACTGCGCTGCATTAGTACCTATGTATGTATATAAAAATATTTTAATAAATAAGGTATATTTTTGAAAATAAGACTCAGTGTCTAAGATGTCCCTTTCGATCCCAGTAATGAGCTGACTTAGCGGTTAGTACAATGCCCCCTTTTCCCAACAACCTCCTTAAAGGATTGCAGCATTGTCACAGAGTATTGATCTGATCCCATGCACATATCATCAAGTGGTTTTGTTATGGACCAGGCCAGACCTCCAAAGCATATCCTGGAGACAGCTGAGACCATTGTTTTAAAAGGAAAGTGTAAGGTGCTGTGCTCCAGGTGGGATTCAATCAGTGCGCCACTAAATATTGATTAAAACACACTTTGCTTTTACAACACAGTTAAAATGCAACAAAAAATTGTCATTACATTGTTGAAATACTTAAAGATAATGTGTTATTTAACCACTAATCATCACCATAAACACACCCTTGGCAAAGGTAATTCAGTAACAGCGTGATTATTCTCATATGCAGTCTCTCTCCGGTCCAGTAGAAAAGAAACAATCTGCCCCTTTTGATTTTTAAGAGGAAGCATCTCTGTCTCAGACTTTACCCCAGCAGAAGAGAACTCAGGCTTTTAGTTCCTGCAGCGAGCAAAAACCTACCCAAGTAACCAAAGCAAAACTGAAATCTTCTAGGTCTGTGAGCCTGATCCCACCCATTCATGATTACTCTGTCTTACTTAAAAATCACCCAAGGAGAACTCAAGGAGGCCAGGCAGCATCAGAGGAGCAGGAAAGCTGACGTTTCGGTTCAGGACCCTTCCTCAGAAATTTCTGAAGAAGGGTCCCGACCCGAAAGGCAGCTTTCCAGCTCCCCTGATGCTGCCTGGCCTGCTGTGTTCCTCCAACTACACGCTGTGTTATCTCTGACTCCAGCATCGGCAGTTCTTACTTTCTCCAAGGAGAACTCAAAGTTGTTTACCAACTCTCTATCTGAAGGAGACATTTCAACACCACTGTGATGACAGCCCTCTGTGAGAGAAATAGGAGAGAACACATCTCTTAAAGGTGCAGTATTGTCACAGTTTGAATCCTTGTCATCAGTCATCAGGTGCTTCTGATCTTACAAGGTTGCCAGCAAAGGCCTGAGGATTGGAAACAATTCAGAGCCAAGCAAAGGATGATCAAGAAACTGACAAAAGGGAAAGATTGTGAATTCAAACTGACAAATGACATAAAGGTGGGCATAAAATCTCCTTGGGGGATGTCAAAATGCAGATGACGGACAGACTTTGGGGATTCAGGGGATGAGTTCCTGCAGGATTCCTCACCTCTGACCTGCTTTTGTAGCCATTGTATTTATATGGCTAGTCCAGTTCAGTTTCTGGTCAATAGTAACCCCCAGTCATTCTCACAATGGCAGGATTTTACTGGCTGGGTACAACAAGGATCGTTGCCAGGGACAGAGATGTTCATAATCCATCTAAATTGGATGTGGGAACCAAATGCATTATTTCCAATAAAGGCAAAGTACTAGAAATGCTGGAGATCAGAAATAAAAACAAAGTGCTGGGTGAAATCAGCAAGCCTGGCAGCAATATTTGGTGTTGCCAATCCTCAATTACCAGATGATCCCAATCCCCTAATTACCATGATCCTGAACACTGATCCCAGGATGATCCCAATCCTCAATCACCCATTCGTGCTCATTTTGAATCTCTGTTTATGAAAATAAATATCCCTGAAGAGGATGGCGCATGTATGGAATGAGCTGCCAGAGGAAGCGGTGAAGGCTGGTACAATTACAACATTTAAAAGGCATCTGGATGGGTACATGGATAGAGAGGGTTTAGGGGAATATGGGCCAAATGCTGGCAAATGGGACTAGATTATTTTAGGATATCTGGTGGGCATGGATGAGTTGGACTGAAGGGTCTGTTTCCATGCTGTATAACTATGTGACTCTGTTTCACAATGCTGTGTCTGCAGGAGTATTTAACACTTAATCTTGCCCTTTGATCCAGGTTTCAGTTATAGCCGGTACATCATATTTGCCACGTGCTTGTATTTATCTGCACTTTTAAACCTTCTTTGCCACGTTTTAGTTCTTCTCATACATGCACAGTAACCCTGATTTAGATTTCATTATTTTCCTTCAAACTCTGATCCTACCCTAATAACTTACTTTTTCTTACACAAACACTACCTACCTCCCCCAATATTCTATGCAGTTTGGTATTCCTCTGATATTAGCGTTATGGTCTCATTCTTTCACCAAATTAGTTTAAATCCTCCCCAGTCACATTGGTTAATTTTTCCCTCAAGGAAATCTGTTTAGGTACAAAACCTTTGGCCTGTACACATCCCAATTTCCTCAGTCAGTTCCAATGTCCTAGGAATCTAAAGCCCACCATCTTTCTAGCCAGGATTAAAGCAACTTGAGTAGATGTGGCTATTAAAGCAGAAAACAAAACTGGAACAGTAATAATAAGTAAATTAATCTCAAGGGTGGCCAAGGAATAGTTACTTGGTGTATCAGGTGAGACTCTAAGAAATATTACACAATGAGCTGCCCAAAGTGGATAGGAGGCTCATTGAAATGGCACTTGAAAAAGGGAACTCTAGAAAAGTGAATGGAAGCGACAATGAATCTGAAAGAATATACTGGGTCACAAGGAGTTTTAGTTCTGCAATGCATTATAGAATCCCTACAGTGTGGAAGCAGGCCATTTGGCCCATAGAGTCCACACTGAACCTCTGAAGAGCATCCCACTCAGACCCACACCCCTACCCTATCCCTGTAACCCGGCATTCCTGATAGCTAGACCACTTAGCTTGCACATCCCTGGGGCAATTTAGCATGGCCAATCCATCTAACCTGCAAATGTTTGGGCCATGGGAGGAAACTAGAGCACCCGGAGAAAACTATGAGATACTATGGCTTTAAGAGATCTATTTTGTCCTGGATTTTTTTTAAAAAAGAAAAGTTTTAAGACAGCGATGCTGAGATGTCGATTGAAAACTCATAAAAATAACAGCTTGTGAGGCCTTGGGTTTTTTTAAAATTGGAACAATAGAAGCATCCCGAATGGGTGTGGTCAAGCTCTCACAGAGCCAGGATTTTTAGTTTCTTAGTTATTCAGTAGCAATTGCTACAGAGGCCTTGAAGAAGTGGGAGCTGTGTTTTTCCCTCTTTCAGTCATGGATAAGCGCTGGGGGTTCTCTTCTTGGTCTGCTGGAGTTGCATGTGAAGCAATCTGTTTTCTGAACTTATCTTTTGCCAAGGGTGTGTTTATGGGATGTTACTATTTAGTTACTATTTAGTAGGTGACTAATCTATTATCCTGCTAAGTCTTCCAATACAGATACAGCTAAGCCAATTCTTTTCTTTATTCTTTCTTTGGATGTATTTTAAATAGAGTGTATGAATAAAGTGTGTTTGCTTCAAATTGAGTAGCCTGACCAATTGATTTGCATCTGGAATGCAACACCTTACGTTTACCTTTAAAATAAGAAAAAGTTAGGGTCTATGCTACCTTCTTAATATATTTTGCAGGGGTTTGGTCTTGTCCATAAGAAAACCCACACAGACACAGGGAGAACGTGCAAACTCCACACAGACAGTTGCTTAAGGCTGGTATTAAACCCAGGTCCCCGGCACTTTAAGGCGGCAGTGCTAACCTCTGAGCCACTGTGCCACATATTAGTTGGCTAGTCCTTTAATTAATAATCCTTGTACTTTAATAGCATGCAGAACAGGTCAACTGAAATATTATCTTGGCTCAGTTGGCTGTGAGGATCATCACAAGTAAGGAACACTAAAGTAACATTCACTTTATGTTTTTGCTGCAAATCCTCTGGCTCCATCAGTCCGACTGTCTCCTCCCAAAGAGGACATCTATCATAGCATTAATGGAGAGATGTGCAGCTGATTGAGAAATGCTACACCCATCTCCCTGCAATGAAGCTGTGGCATAAAAATTCAGGACCATGAGAGGCACTGGCATCAGATGACTACCATACCTCACCTCCTCTGGCATGTGGCCCACAGATTGGTCCAGGCCTCTTGGGAGAGCTGCAGTGGCAATACAGCTGTCCCAACATCCGCAGACAGCTTACCTTTGATCCTGCTATAGATCCTACTGACGGGGCTGGTCTTTGTCTCCACTCACTCGCAGCTTCATGTGGCCCAGTGTGGTGCTCCCCCTATTGGTGGCCTGGAGGTCTACATCATCTCCCCCACCCTGGGGACTCCTCCTCCATGGGCCTACATTGTCTCCCTCCTCCCCATTAGCCCCTTCCCCTCCCCATCCCCACACCTCGTCCACAGGAGTCCTCTTCCTCCTCCCCTCTGGTGGTCCCTCCTGCAGAATGAGCACTTGGGTATTGGAACTGACTGCCTGTAGCTCCCTCTTAGACCCTCCTTCAGAAGCCTGTCCATTCGGCCCATGCCAGGAGCACAATTTCCAGTAGGAATCTCCTGGTGTCAAATTAACTGCGGCTCAAATCCTTTCAACAAACAAATGAGAAAGTAAAGCCTCTCAATGCAGTTCCTTGCTGCAGCAATAACGTAAATCACCCACCACCTCCTCCACTGACCCTCCCCTCAACCCAACCCTACCACCACCCCCAACCCCCCAGCTTTAAAAGCTGCTCGGGATGTGGGCTTCATCCCTTGCAACGTTTCTCCTCTCCCACTCTCCGTTATGCACTTTTCAAAGGGCTAAAATCCTGGCAGAAATTGCCAGAGAAACTCTGCAGGTCTGGCAGCATCTGCAGAGAGAATGCAGAATTAAAATTTTAGGTCCAGTGGCCCTTCATCAGAACTGAGAAGTTCCACAGGGCAGGAGCAGGCAGAAATAATGGCAGAGATAGTAGGAACTGCAGATGCTGGAGAATCTGCGATAACAAGGTGTAGAGCTGGATAAACAGAGCAGGCCAAGCAGCATCAGAGGAGCAGGTTCCTGCTCCTCTGATGCTGCTTGGCCTGCTGTGTTCATCCAGCTCTAAACCTTGTTATCTCAGAAATAAAGGCACTCCTGTTTGTGAATTTTGGGAAGAAGGTAGAAGCAGGCTGTACGAGGTAGCAGGACTATGAGCTTGGAGGCCACGGGGGGATATTCCCAGAAATGATGAGGTTAGTGATCACTGTGGGCACAATAGCCTGGTGACTGATAGTGAGGTCACGGTCCAGTGGGAGATAGGAGAAGCCCAAGAGCTGACACTCAGCCCCCACAATGTAGAAGGTCAGTGCACCAGGCACTGACAGCTCCCACCCTTTGAGGTGGGCTGGATTACAAAGTCAGGGTTGGATCTTACAGCAGGTCCCAGCAGTCACCTCTGTATTAGCTGAAAGAGCCGAAATTCCAGCTGGCATCAAGAATGTAAATCCAACAGATTGTTTGTCAATCGGCTGCCCCGATTTCATCCAACATTCTCTAAGGAGCCATTTGATTCTGGTTTAAGGGCAGGTGATGGGTTTCACATGTGAATTGTTTCCATGTTTCACCCTCACTCAGGGCAGCACATCCAGAACCACCTGGGAATTCTACCATGTCCATCTGTGTAAAGCCTCAGTGAGATACTTGTCCAAGAAAGCTTACTTTTGCACTAAAGACTCAGGGCAACATATTTGGGCTTGGGTTCGAGATTGGGAAGCCTTCCTACCAGAATCAGCAGCTACCCTATCACCAGTTGTAGGAACAGATTGACATTGTCCTGCGCCCTCCAGTTCCATGCCTTCCCACTAACTCTGGCAGGTGTATATGCTGGAGGGCACAGATGGACACAATCCAAATGGAACAGCTGCCATGGTATCTCAAGCATTTGCCATTCCGGTGGATCTTTCATTAATGAATCCTTTGTTTTTCTCAGTCACAACAAGAGGAAAATCCTAAAGAAAGTGAAGATTTCCTTTTTTGCCATTTGCACGATATATAATGCACATTAGAAAAGACATAAATGTACTCGTCACTAGATAAGTATTCTGTATGTCACCCTCAGTGTTTAGAACATAGAACAATACAGCGCAGAACAGGCCCTTCGGTCCTTGATGTTCGCCAACCTGTGAACTAATCTAAGCCCATCCCCCTACACTATCCCATCATCATCCGTTTATTGAGTGGACAAGAGGTCCTTCCTTCAAAGTGATGACAGTAGAATCACACCATTTTAATCTAATGCAATGACACTAGGATCAGAGACTTGACAGTAAAGATATTGATTCATTTACCTCTGGGGACTGTGTGCAGGTTATTTCCAGAGGGCTCCAGTTTAATAGAATCACCATCCGCTGAGATGGGTCCAGAGATTCCATTGTCTTCATTAATACTTCATTATTCACAGCAGTTCATTGATGAACCACCTTGATGTCTATGTCAGTGGGGAGACTGACAGGAAACTTAAGGGCTTGATGAGACTGTCAGCTGCTTGATCACCATCCCATCTCCTGCTCGATAGATGAGGCTTGCATTTCCTTGAATAGCGATAAGGAATGGCCCAAATTTCAGCTGGAGGGCCACATCTGTGAACAGAAATTGTATCGAAGTGGGCCATAAATGCCCAAAGAACAAACACTGAAAATAAACATTTATTCTGATAGTTACATTGCATCACACAGAAGTTTTAGACAACACTTTACCCTAGAAAGAGGCCCTTTGGCCATGCCAATCATCAAGCACCTATCTATGTTCCTCCAATTTTCCAGCACTCGGCCCATAGCCTTATATGTGATGGTGTCTGAGGTGTTTGTCTCAATAATTCTTAAATGTTGTGAGGGTTCCCACCTCTTCCACCCTTTTAGACAGTGAGTTCCCAGTATCCCACCCTCTGGATGAAAGATATTCTTCCTCTCAATGATCTACCTTTACCTTAAATCTTTGTCCCAGGTTATTGACCCCTCTGCTGAGGGGAAAAGTTTCTCCCTATCTATGCCTGTCATAATTTTGAACACCTCAACCAGCTGTCCTCTCTGCCTCCTCTGCTCTCAGAAAATAATCCAAACAATCTGCTCTCTCCTCACAGCTGAATTGTTCAAGTCCAGGCAACATCCTAATGAATCTCCTCTGTAGCCCCTCCCGTGCAATCACATCCTTCCTATAGTGTGATAACCAGAACTGCACACATTGCTCCACCAGCAAAACAAACATTATGTACAGCTCAATCATATCCTCTTTGCCCTTATATTCAATGCACTGAAAAGTAAAGGCAGGTATCCTATGTGCCTTCCTCATCTCCTTATCCACCTGTCCTGTTGCATTCAAGGATCTATGGACACGCTCACCAAAGTCCCTCTGATCCTCTGTACTTTCTAAAGTCCTAGCATTCAGATGTCCGCCTTTGCCTTGTTAATCCTCCCGAGATTCATCACCTCACACATTGCAGGATTCAATTTTATTTGCTACTGCTCAGCCCATCTGACTTGTCTATGTTGCCTTGTAGTCTTACACTTTTCCTCCTCACTGTTTATAACCACACCAATTTTTGTGTCCTCTGTGAACCTGCTGATCAAAGATCCTACAGTCATATCTGGATCATTAACGTACACAGCAAACAGGAAGGGACCTAGCTGTGAACCCTGCAGTAAATCACTGGACACAGGCTTCCAGATGCACACACACACCCTCCGACCAGCACCCTCTGCTTCCTGCCACTAAGCATTCAGAGTATGGTAGACCAACTGATGGCTTAAATTAAAGTAACTGGATACGATCTCATAGCCATTATGGAAATATGGTTGCAAAAAGATCAAAACTGGAACTTATCATTCCAGGATGTACGACCTCTTGGACACAATGGGATGGAAAAGGGGGTGGGATGGCATTATTAATAAGAGATGAAATGAGGACAGTTGTGAGACACAATCCAGGCTCAGATGACAGAGAGAGATACAGCAAAGGTACAGACCAACATGGGAAAGAAGACATTGGTGGGAATAGTGTACAGGCACCCAAACAGCAGGCACTCCAAAAGAAAGGCTACAAGTAATAAAAACATGTGAAAATAATAGAGCAATAATTATGGATGACTTCAGTCTTTATGTTGATCAGGTTAGTCAAATCAGAAGGGGGCCCAGAGTCAGTGTTAGCTGCAAAGTTGGGGATAAATTCAGAATCCACAAAGAAAGACTAAAAAGATAATAAAGACAGGAAAAATAAATTATAAGGGCAAACCACTGAAGAAGATAAAAGCTGATAATAAGAGTTTCTTTAACTATGGAAAAAGGAAGAGTGAGGTTAAAGTGAACATGGTTCCCTCAGGAAATGAATCTGAGGAAACGAGTTTGGGGAACAAGGAAATGTCAGAGATGTAAAACAGATATTTTGCATCAGTCTTTAACAGTAGAAAATAATTTTGGACATCCCATTAATACTAAAGATTACAAGGGAGGAATTAAGGACCATCACATTCACTAAAGAAGCAGTATTAGACAAACTGATGGGCCTGAATGCAGCTAAGTCCCCTGGCCCTGAAGATGTGGCAATGGAGATAGTGCATGCACTGGCTGTAATTTTACAAAAAATTCCTTGGATTCTGGAGAAGTACCAGAGGATTGGAAAATTGCTCATGTGACACCTCTATTCAAAAAACAAGAGGGAGGCAAAATGTGGGCCAATTAGGCCAACATCCAGTGTTGGAAAATTGCTGACATCAATTTTTAAGGAAGTAATAGCCAATCATTTGGAAAATCATAATTAAGCAGAGACAGTATGGGTTCATGAAAGGGAAATCATGTCTGATTAATTTATCAGAGTTTTTTGAGGACTTTTTAACTAGAATGGATAGAGGGGTACCAGTGGCTGTGCTGTATTTGGATTTCTAGAAGGCTGTGAGGCAGAGTCCTTGCGTATATTTAAGACTAATAGGGGAATCAAGGATTCCAGGAAATGTGGATGTCAGGAATGTCGGATCAGCCATCATCCTATTGAATGGTGGAGCAACTTTGAGGGGCTAAATGGCCTTCTCCTGTTCCTATTTCTAATGGTCTTAATCTAATTTTCAATCTAACTTGCTAAATTGCCCTGGATCACATGAGTTCTCAGCGTCTTGACCAATCTCCCTTCTCAGAAACCTTACTGAAGTCCCTGTAGTGGCACTACCCTTAGCTATGCACCCGGTCACCTCCTTCAAAAATTCAATGTGATTTCTCAGATGTGATCTGCCTCTGACAAAGCCACGTTGAAGATTTCTTATTGATCTACCTTCTCTAAGTGAAATTCTGCCCCTCAGAACTCTCCATGGTAGGGTCCCTACCACTGATATTAGGCTCATAGGTCTGTAGTTGTTTGGTTTATCCCTACCATTCTTATTGAATAAGGAGACCACATTAACTACCCTCTCATGCTCTGGCACATCTCCTGTGGCCAGAAAGATTTTGAAAATTAAAGTCAGAGCCCCGTAATTTATTCCCTTTCCTCCCAGAGCAGCTTGGGATGCATCTCATCTGGGCCTGACAGGGCCCTCTTTTTAAGTCCACTAAAGCCACACCCTGCCAATTTTTTCAAATAGATAACAATACGCCTCCCTCATTCCTACACCCACATTGTTCTTCCCCAGTGTGAATATATATTACTGCACACACTGCGCCTTTGGTCCCTAATGAGCCATACACTTCTCCTTATTCTCTCCTTGCCCCTAATACATATATAAAATGCCTTTGGATTTTTCTTTATTTTGTTTTCTTTACTTTCTTCATTTTCACCATCAGCGCTTTTTTCTAAAGTCAATACTGAGTTGTGGTCACTATTACTGAAATGCTCCCTCACTGACACATCTGCTGCTTGCCTGGCTATGTTCCTTAAACTTAGGTTTAATGCCACCCTCTTTCTTTCGGGCTGGCTTTAAAAGCCCTCCAGGATGCAATTAAAGAATTTGTCCCCCTCTGCGCCTTTCTCACTTTGTCTTTCCCAGCTACTATTGGGCAAGTGGAAATCCCTCATGATTACTACCCTCTTACTTTTATAGCTTTGAAATTTGCCGACATATCGGTCCTTCTATCTCTCACTTGAGATATTCATGAGGACATTGGATAATTATTTGGATAAAAATAAGGTGCAAGGGGATTGGGGGAAAAGCATGAGAGTGGCACGAGGTGATGATGTCAATTTAACGAGTTAGTGCAGGCATGATGGGCTGAATGTCCTCCCTTTACACTGTAACACTTCAGTGAATGATTCTGTGTATCCAGTTGTTTGCAGGGAGTGTACTATCGACCCTTCTAAGTGGAGCTGCCCCACGTTTGTTTTTAGATTCTACCCATGCGGCCTCGTTTGAGGAATTTTCTAAGATATCACCCTTTCTTCTTGCAGTAAATTCTCTCCTTGGTAGATATAACACCATCATCTCTTTTACAGCCACTCCCCTTGTCACCAGAACATTCAGTGACTTTCTTGGCCCTGGCCACAAGGAGGCAGCCCAACATCCTGGTGTCATGTCTGTGGCTACAGAAACACCTGTCTCTAGCCCTCACTATTGAATCTTCTACCAATGATGTTCTCTCACTGAGAGACCATTTGCCCCATTTGTGCAGCTGGGGCCTGACAGAAACCCTTAATCTCACCATTTTCCAACACTGACAAGATGTTTCCAGTCTGCCTTCTACTTTTAGATTATCTCCCTGGTCTTGCACACCCCATTTAATAGTGATATATTCCCACTATTACTCACATCTGTTTCCTTTGGGATTGATATCAGGTGGACAGAACCTGCACCAACCAAAAATGGATCCTGACAGTGATCTCTCCAGTCGGGAAATCCATTGCCTAAAAATGTTTTGAACAGATCCAAGGATCTCACAAGATCACTTCACTAAAGTACTTTGGCAGCAGAAACATGGGAGAAACTATGAAGCATTTTGTAAGGGCTAATTCTTTTTTATTGCTTTATAGCTCTCATTTTTCAGGTTAATATTAATATCTAACATATTTTCTTCCTGGTTCACACACTGAATTTTCCAAGATCAGAAATCCCACGACATCAGGTTACAGTCCAACAGGTTTATTTGAAAAAGCAAGCTTTTGGAGTGTAGCCCCTTCATCAGGTGAAAGGGCTACACTCTGAAAGCTTGTGTTTTCAAATAAACCTGTTGGACTGTAACCTGGTGTCGTGTGATTTCTGACCTTGTCCATCCCAGTCCGACACTGGCACCTCCACATCATGAGTCTTGCAATGTCAGTCAGAAGATTCCAGAATCTGGAAATGACTGGTTCTCAAGTATGCCGCACAGGATAGGTTATCAGTGTATAAGAGGACAAGGCTATCAAAAAAAGGGAGAGATGAAGATAACTGACAAAGAGTGTAAATATACTTTCCAATCTACCCCCTTTCCATTCATTTGAGCTTTGAGCAAACACTGCCATTTACAGAGCTAACAAGGTGTAGGCCCTTGGGTCCAGGCCCGAAACATCAGCCTTCCCGCTCCTCTGATGCTGCTTGGCCTGCTGTGTTCATCCAGCTCTACACCCTGTTATCTCAGATTCTCCAGCATCTGCAGTTCCTACTATCTCTGCCATTTACAGTATGCTTTCGACTGGTGTGATGCAGCGACACCTGATGGTGATATGGTAGAATGCAGATGGAACGAATAGTGAAGAAATTAACAACAAAAATGAAGTTGCTGGAAAAGCTCAGCAGGTCTGGCAGCACCTGTGAAGGGAAAAACAGAGTTAACGTTTCGGGTCCGGTGACACCTTCCTCAGGACTGATGGTGGCTAGGAAAACAAAAATAATTTCATTTTTTATTGCTGAGGACCCTTGCCTGAAGGACATGGGGGACTCCACAACTTTGGGAGAATTGAGGGGGGGGAGCAGGTGATAAAGTATAGAATAATTCGGTGCAGAGGGTGATATAAATAGGGCAAGTCAGGAACATTCAGAGAAACAACAGCATTGTCTATAGGGTATGACTCTGTGAGTCTGACCATGTCAGGCTGTTGCAGGAGTAGTCTGTGAGACAACAGATTCTGTTCTGGCACTGGTCCCCAGACGTTGGTCGGGGTCAACAGGGCTATTTCTGCTGTTGTTCTTAGTGCTGTTTCGATCCAGAGTGACCGGATGGTCCATCACGTTGCATTCCTCTTGTGAGATTCTCCAGCAGTTGATTCAATTGAGTAGCTTTGATTGGTCATTTCAGAGGGTGGTTAAGATTCCATGGGTCTGGAGTCACCAGTAGACCAGAGCGGATGAAGACGGCAGGTTTACTTTCCCTAAAGGATTCAGACGAGTTGCAATGACAATCGACAATGTTTTGATGGTCAGCTTTAGGATTTCAATTCCGGATTTTCCTTTGGCAGGTTTTTTTTTGCTTCTTGTGAGAAATGTAGGGACAAGGTCCTTGTTTCAACAGAGCAGCTATCTTTCGTGGTGCACGTTCACCAGGTTGAAGGTCACCTGGATGATAACGTGGGGCAGCATCCTGAGTTCACAGAGGGCATTTCCTCTCAGGAGGAAGGTCTCAGGATTAAAAGTCCTCCAGAAAAGATAATGGAGCAAAAACAAGGTCTACCAGGAAGGATATCCTCCATGAATGATCTCTGAGAGATCAAAGGTCCTCCAGCAGAGGAGTGATCCCTTTGTCAGAATCGTTGTGAACAATCCTCAGACAAAAGTCTTCCTGTTCTTCCAAATTGGAAGACCTGGGAAAATTGTAAAATATCCTGCATTTGTGACATCGGAGACTAGGGGTGTGCATGTAGCGGGGGAGGTGCACAGATGGAGCTGTGATAAATATAGTTATAAGCATGAATGTATCTTTTCTTTAATTTGTTAATGGAATGTGGGCATTTCTGACAGGGCCAGCATTTATTGCCCATCCATAATTTCCCCTCTCTAGGTAGTGGTGAGCTACTGCCTTGAACTGTTCAGTCCAGGAACCCACTGTGCTGCTTAGAAGGGAACTCCAGGATTTCAACCCAATGACAAAGAAGGGATGGCAAAGTGGTTCTCAGTCAGGGTGATGTGTCACTTGGAGGTACTGGCATTCCTACGCATCTCCTGCCCTTATCCTTCTGGATGGACAGCAAGGCGGCTCAGTGGTTAGCACTGCTGCCTCACAGCACCAGGAACCTGGGTTCAATTCCACCCTTGGACGACTGCCTGTGTGGAGTTTGCACATTCTCCCTGTGTCGGAGTTAGTTCCTCCAGGTGTTCCGGTTTCCTCCCACAATCCAAAGATGTGCAAGTTAGATGGTTTGGAGATGCTAAATTGCCCGGAGTGTCCAGGGATGTGTAGGCTAGGTGGGTTAGCCATGGGAAATGCAGGGTTACAGGGCGAGGGGTGTGGTTCTGGACGCTTGCTCTTCAGTGGGTCAGTATAGACTGGATGGCCCAAAAGGCCTGCTCCCACACTGTAGGGATTCTATGATAGAGTTTACAGATTTTGTAGGAAGAAGCTTGGACCTACATCAGAGAATGGCATGAAGGGACAGAGTGAAAAAAAAAATGGGAATACATCAGCAAACAAGGAAAGATGTAACAAACATGACAAAATGAAAGGCTCTATAAGTGAATGTGTGTAGAATCCGTAAAACGTTAAACAGATGAGAGCGCACATCAAAGTATATAAATGTGATTTAATAAGCATCACAGACATGTGGAGATAAAGATTGGGTCCTAAATATTGAGGATCATGTGACATTCGAAAAGAATGGGAAGCTAGGTAAAAGCGGTGGGGTATCTCTGTTAATCAAGCCGTGCAATAGTTAGAGATGACCTTATTCCAGGATGTAGGATTGGTTTGGGTGGAAGGGGACAGTAAGGAAGTTGCCAGTCGGAGTGGTCTGCAGGTTCCCTAACTATAGCAGCAGCATGGACAAAGTATACAAGGCGAAACTTTTTTTAAAATTCATTCACAGGATGAGGGCGTTGTTGGACTGGACCAGCATTTATTGCCCATCCCTAATTGCCCAGAGGGCAGTTAAGAGTCAACCACATTGCTGTGGGTCTGGAGTCACATTTAGGCCAGACCAGGTAAGGATAGCAGTTTCCTTCCCTAAAGGACGTTAGTGAACAGGATGGGTTTTTCCCAACAATCGACATTGGATTCATGGTCATCTTCAGAGTCTTAGTTCCACATTTTTTTTATTATTGAGTTCAAATTCCACAATCTGCTTTGTCAGGATTTGAACCCAGGTCCCCAAAGCAATACTTGGGTCTCTGGATTAAAAGTCCAGTGACAATATTAGGCTATCTCCTCCCTAAATATTGGGTGCTTCTGGTAACGGGATGGCAAAAATCATGGATGGCTCTAATCTAGATACTGACACAAAGGGCTGAACATTGTTTTTTGGCTGTATCTGAGTTGTGTTGAGTTTTTGGAGGGATTTCTGCTGGAAGACCTCACTGTATCTTACACAATTAACCAGGGAAAGCCCTAATCCAAAGCAATGACTAGGCAAAGAGCTGACCTCAATGGGGTAAGAGCAGAACTGGGCAGGATTGACTGGGATGAGAGTTGTTAGAAAAAAATTGTAGCTGGACAGTTGAACCTACTAAGAGGAGATAGTTCCTGTACAGTCAAGGTATATTGCTCCAGTTGGGAAAGCTTGGAAAAACAAATCCAGAGCTCCATGGAACGACAAAGGAAATAGAAATGAAGATAAAGAAGAAAAAGTGTGCGTATGACTGGTATAAGATAGAAAGTACAACTGAGAACCATGAGGAATACCAAAGTTTAGATGGAAAGTGAAAAAAACAAATCAGAGAAGCAAAGAGGAGTTAAAAGGAAAGACTGGAAGTTTTCAGTCGGCACATAAACAGTAAAAGGAGGAGTGAGACTGATCAGAGACCAGAAGGGGGATGGACACATAAACAGTAAAAGGAGGAGTGAGACCGATTAGAGACCAGAATGAGGATGTACACATGCTGGCAGCAGGCATTGCTAGGGGAGCTGCTGCCCAGGCTCACGTAACAGATGACCAAACTCTGTTAGTAGAAGGGTTCAAAATTGATAGGGAGGCGTGTTAGATGCACTGTCAATACTTAAAAGTTGAAAAGGCACCAGAGAAGACACATCGAAGGATTTTGAAGCAATTGAGAGTGCGGATTACCGGACACTGGCTGCAATTGCACTGTCTTTCCAGCTCTCAGGGAGGTGCCAGAAGACTAAAAAATTGAAAATGCTACTGACTCATTCAGGAAAGTGTGTTAGGATAATCCTGGCGTTTACAGACCAGTACCTGCACTTCACTTTAGTAAAACTTCTCGAGACATTTATTCAGGATTGAGTCAGTAGTTACATGGAAAAAAGGTGGGTTGATTAGAAAGAGTCAGCACGGATTTCTAGAGGACTTCTAAAGAACTTGCTGGAGATTTTTGAGAAGGAAACAGAAAGATTTAATGTGTCAGTGTTATTTGTGCAGTTTATACAGACTTCCTGAGGCGTGTGATACAGTGCCACACAATAGACCTGTAAGCAAAATTAAACGATCATGGATTATCGGATCACTAGCAATGTGAGTTCAAGATTAGCTGAGTGATAGGCAACACACAGTCATGGTCAATGGATATTTTGGAGCTGGAGTAAGTTTTATGGCTGATTTCCCCAGGGTTCGGTATTGGGGCCTTTGTTTATCCTGATATATGTTAATGACCTGGCTTTTGGTGTACAGGATACTCTTTCAGAGATCGCAGATGATGTGAAATTTGGAAGAAGTCGAAAATGTGAGGAAGGCAGTCTGGAACTTGAGAAAGGATTTTGACAAGTCAGTGAAGAGGACAGATGGGTGGCAGAGTTCAATGCAGAGAGGTGTCAGGTGAGGCACTTTGGTAGGAAGACACAGAAAGGCAACATAAAATAGGGAGTACAATTCTTAGAAGGTGCAAAAGCAGAGGGACCTGGGTGTATATGTGTACAGGTAATTGAAAGTAGAGAGAGCAGTAAATAAAACACACAGTGTTAGAGTCAGAGTTGTACAGCACAGAAACAGACCCTTCGGTCCAACTAGTCCATGCCATTCTTGGTTTTATTAATAAGGGCACGATGAACATGAGCAAGGTGATATTGAACTCATATAAGACACGTATTAGACTTCTGCTGGAGTATTTTGTACCGTTCTGGGGGTCACATTATAGGAAAAGTCATGAATGCCCTGCAGAGAGTGTTGACAAGGTTTATCAGAATGGCTCTAGAAGTGAGGAACTTCAGTGATGAGGATAGATTGAAGAAGTTGGGACTGAGAGAAAAAGGCCGAGAGGAGATCTGATCGAGGTCTTCAAAAGTGTGATTGGGCCAAATAGAGTATTTAGGAGGAAGCTGCTTCTGCTCATAAAAGCAACTAGAACGAAACAATTTAGATTTAAAGAGGCATTTGAAGCGATTTATAAAAGAAGCAAGGGTGGAGTGAGGAAGAGTATTTTCACACAGAGAATAGTTGTGTATGTGATTACTGCTTGCAAGCGAGGTGGGGGCAGGTTCAGCTGAGACCTAGAAAGTGGGCTTATTTGGATAGAAGTGGTGTGCAGGACTATGAGAAATGGGCATGAGATTGGCATGAAGTAATAACGCTCAATTGAAGAGCTGGTATAAACACAATGGGCCAAAGGGTCCTGTAACCTTTCTCTGATTTTGTGATATCTCCCCCACCCTAATGGTGTTATTTTTACCTCCAATCCTGACCCCATTTTGCCACACAGCATTCCTAGAACAATTCGCCACTCAGCAGATATCCCCAAAATCTTCAGCATCCCTTGTGTTTGGAGCTTGCTCAAATGCCCGTTTCGGACCTGGACAAGCCATGCTAGCCCGGAACTTCCCTGAATGGTTCCTTATGTTTGCCCTGGACATGGCAGACGGGCAAGTCGGTGCCTGCTCTGTGGGCAGGTCCTGGTAGACAGTGCAATGTAGAGGTGGGACTTCCTTTGCTCCCCCAGGACAGGCAGAGGAGGAGGATACAAGACCAGACCGTGCCATCGTGGTCTGAAGCTGCCACCTGGGTCAGTGCAGTCTCAGCTGCCTGGAGGAACGCAGGGTTTTATCTGAAAGTACCTCTTCCCTGTCCTCTTGGTCCAAATTGTATCTTATTGGAGAAAAATTAGCCTTTCTCCATTTCAGGACTTTAATTCTTGAAAGTTCCAGTGTTGGGGTGATCGCTTGCGCTGATTTGCTGAAGCTGAGATGACTGACCTCTAACAAAACGCAACCGTCTTCCTTTGCAGAGCACAGATGAGATGGGACCTTTCTGATACTGTAGGCTTATCTGGGAGACCTGTATGTGTTGCTGAGCACAATGCAAGCAATGGCCAATGGAATATAATCCTGATCTATCCTAAATCAAACCTAAAGCACTCCAGGCAACCTTTCACGAGAGGCTGAAGGTCCAGGTGAAGAGGAGGTTAGTAGGGGAGTCTCCATTGTAATGCACTGATGTCAATCTCCATCACCAGGGCTTCTGAAAACTGTGACCTTCTGTGTTAGGTGCTGACCTCACGTGAGAGGGTAGAGTTGCTGGGGCTGCCACCACGTGGCAGACTGGAGATAGCAGAAGCAAAACCACAAGCAACAAATCTCAAACGGGGAAAGGTCAACCCAAGATGGGAACAAACACAAGGACTGCAAGTATCTGATCACCAGACCTGTGCATTTGGAGATGTGGGAAGGCTGAGTGAGAGTGGATGTTTTACATGTAACCGTACCCAGTGCATGGGATCACTCCCAGGTTAAGGGCTGCAGTTGGGTCCAGGAATCATAGATCATAGAATCCCTACAGTGTGGAAACAGGCCCTTCAGCCCAACAAGTCTGCACTGACCCTTGGAGCATCCCATCCAGACCCATGCCCCTATAACCCACCTAATCTACACAACACTGAACACTACAGGCAATTTAGTGTGGCCAATTCACCTAGCCTGCATATCTTTGGACTGTGGGAGGAAACCGGAGCACCCAGAGGAAACCCACACAGACACGGGGAGAATGTGCAAACTCCACACAGACAGTCACCTGAGGGTGGAATCGAACCTGGGTCCCTGGCGCTGTGAGGCTGCAGTGTTAACCACTGAGCCACTGTGCCACCCCCGATGGATTGTGGATAGAATTGTTCAGGATGTCCACTGGAGGGAGCTCTCGTGACCTTTATAGAGATTCAATGTTTGTATTGGACCGGGTGCCAGTGTCCCTACCTCTGAACTAGGACAGCTCCTACCAATCCCGGAGCTGAGTGCTAACATGGCATAACAGGTTGATTACAAAATAGCTACAGTGCGGACTGAATATTTCAAATATATTGATCAAACTAATATCTTACAGCATTGAAAAGAGTGAGTGAGCCTTCCCCTCCAATCAGGATGAACAGGGAATCCTGGAGGCAGGATCTGCCTCCCAGAAAATGTGTGTGTCTGGGGGCAGACACACCAACATGTTTCAAAGCAGCGACAAGCAGAGAGTGCTAGGGGGTCGGGAAGAGACAGAGTGGGCGGAAGGGGCAGAGAATGTGGGAGACTGAGAGAGTTGGAGAGAGGGGGAGAGAGACTGTGGGAGAGAGAGAGGGAGAAAGAGAGAATGTGGGAGAGAGAGCAGGCGAAAGAGAGTGTGTGAGAGAGAGAAAGCAGGCGAGAGAGTGTGGGATAGAGACAAGGCGGAGAGTGTGTGGGAGAGTGAGTGTGTGGGCGACAGAGTGTGGGAGAGAGAGAGAGAGAGAGGAGACAGAGTCGGTGAGTGAGAGTGTGGGGGAGAGAATGGGGAAAGAGGGCAGAGACTGTGTGGGGAAAGAGAGAGGGAGTGAGAGTGTGGGAGAGAGAAGGGGGCAGACAGTATGGGAGAGAGGGAGAGAGAGGGCAGGGACTGTGTGGGGAAAGGGGAGGGAGTGAGAGTGTGGGAGAGAGTGGGGGCAAAGAGGGCAGAGACTGTGTGGGGGTGCAGAGAGAGAGGTGGGAGACGCCACCTGATTATGAACATTTCTTCAAACTATCTTCATCACAGAAATTCCTCATTCACGGGGCAAGGGCATTGCTGGCAAGGGCAGCATTTATTGCCCATCCCTAATTGCCCAGAGGGCAGTCCAAGATATAACACATTGGCTGTGGGTCTGGAGTCACATGTAGGCCAGACCAGGTAAGGATGGCAGTTTCCTTCCCTAAAGGATATTAGTGAACCAGATGCGTTTTTCTGACAATTGAAAAATAGGGTCATGGTCTCATTAGATTCTTAATTCCCGATTTAAAAAACACTAATTCACATTCCTCTAGCTGCCTTGGTAGGATTAACGTGGGTCCCTAGAGCATGAGCTGAGTTTCAAGATCAATGATCTTGTGATAAATGCACTTGGCCATCACCTCTCTCAGGGCAGTGACTTCAAAGAAATGCAGGGATTTACATAAACATATCAATCAATTAAAACCTTCTAAGTGATCAAAGATTTAACAGCATCGTAGGTTTGTTTAGTACATCCTCGTCAATGGTGTGAATCTTTGATCTTTTACTTGTAAATCCTGTGTTTGATGTCACCTCTCTCACTAGCACCTGAAGAAAGAGCGAGACTCCAAAACTTTGTGTTTTCAAATAAACCTGTTGGACTATAACCTGGTGTCATGTGATTTCTGACCTCAACCACACCATGGCTCTCCATCTTTATCTGCTCTACTTGGACTATGTATTTGTCAGGTATGAGTCACATACGGATTGGATCTGATCGCTCTAAGCCGACCACTGCTGATTAAATGGGAGATCTAGGGGCAACCAGATCACGAGGTTCGCTGAAATAAAATAACACACTGACACAGATCTAGGGCTGAATCTTACATTATTGTTGAAGTGCAGGTTGTAATTAGTTTTTTTTGGAGAGTTTGTCGGTCTGGGGCCCAGTCAGATTTCTCTGAACAAATCCACCTCATTAATTGCGTATGCTGTAACTATAGCATTCCTAACAACTGACTCCAGCCCCATTTTACCACACGCTGTTCCTGAAACTACTCGCCAAAGCCAGGATATCCCAGAAATAACTGGCAGTCCGGACCTACCCTGCACAGTTCCTGATAATTGCCCTGGGCAGGGCAGATGGGGGTGGGGGGGGGGTTGTTAGGACCATGTGTGGACAAGGACTTGGAGGTCCTTCTAGGTGGGGTTATGCAGGGTTGGGACGTCCTCATGCTCCAGGACCAGCAATAATGCCAAGACACCAGCTATACCCGCCTGGTCTGAGGTTATCTCTCAGTTTATAGTGGCCTCGTGGTATTCTAGAGGAATAGCCAGCTTTGCGGGATAATGACCAATGACTTTCTTCACTCTGCCAGTGTTGGTGTCACATTCTTCTGTCAGATATTTCATATTCACTCCATCTCTGCAAGTAAACCCACCTCCTGCCAAGGGTCATCCTCCTCCACTCTCCCTACTGCCTGCAACATCTTCCCTCCCTCCCTCTCACCCACTCCAATCCCCAACACCACCAACCCTGCATGCCCTCTGCAATGCCTACCCACTCACTTGGTACACCTCCCATAGCCGTGCTACCCACTGTCTCTCTCTCTCTTGTTCCAAGATGAAGACAGCCTACACTAGGGCAGATAGAGACAGTTTGGATGGTGGGATCTCTGTCATTTTGCTCGTTGTTCATTATCTGGAGAAAATATTGATTCTGAACACACCAAACAGCTGACTGACCATGCCCAAGTCCCTAGACTGCCAAGTCCATAAGACACAGGAACAGAATTCGGCCATTTGGCCTATCAAGTCTGCTCTGCTATTTCATCATGGTTGATATGTTTCTCGTGTCCCATTCTCCTACCTTCTCCCTGTAACCCTTGATCCCCTTGCTAACCAAGAACCTATCTTTGTCTTAAATACACTCAGTTACTTGGCTACAGCCCTCTGTGGCAATGAGGTCCATAGAGTCACCACCTCTGGCTGAAGAAATTCCTCCTCATCTCAGTTCTAAAGGGTCGTCCCTTCACTCTGAGGCTGTGCCCTTGGATCCTAGTCTCTCCTTCTCGTGAAAACATCTTCTCCACGTCCACTCTATCCAGGCCTCTCAGTATCCTGTAAGTTTCAATCAGATTCCCCCCTCATCCTTCTAAACTCCACTGAGTACAGATCCAGAGTCTTCAACTATTGCTCATATGGCAAACTCTTCGTCCATAAGATCATTCTTCTGGAACCCGTCCACACCAGGACAACCTTCTTTACATATGAGGTCCACAACTGCTCACGATATTCCAAAAGTGGTCTGACTAGACCCTTACACAGCCTCAGCAGTATATCTATGCACTTCATTTCTAGCCGTCTTGAAATGGATGCTAACATTACATTTGCCTTCCTAACTTCCAACTGAATGTTAACCTTAAGAAAATCCTGAACTAGGGCTTCTAAGTCCCTTTGAACTTCAGATTTCTGGAACCTTTTCCATTTAGTAAACAGTTTACGCCTCTATTCTTCCAACCAGTGTGCACAACCTCACACTTTCCCACATTGTATTCCAAAAGGATTCAGGCAATATTTACAAGGATGTTGCCAGGATTGGAGGGTATGGGTTATAGGGAGAACCTGAATAGGCTGGGGTTATTTTCCCTGGAGCATCGGAGGCTGAGAGGTGACCTTATAGAGGTTTATAAAATCATGAGGGGCACGGATAGGATGAATAGCCAAGGTCTTTTTCCTAGGATGGGCGAGTCCAAAACTAGTGGGCATAGGTTTAAGGTGAGAGGGGAAAGATTTAAAAGAGACCTAAGGGGTAACTTTCTTATGCAGAGGGTGGTGCGTGTGTGGAATGAGCTGCCAGAGGAGGTGGTGGAGGCTGGTACAATTACAACATTTAAAAGGCACCTAGATGGATATATGAATAGGAAGGGTTTGGAGGAAGATGATCCAAATGCTGGCAAATAAGACTAGATTTATTTAGGATAACTGGTTGGAATGGACGAGTGGACCGAAGGCTCTGTTTCTGTGCCATATTTTTTTTTGACTCTATCTGACATTACTTTGCCTACTCTTCTAGCCTGTCTAAGTCCTTCTGCAGCTCCCCTTCCTCGACACTACCTGTCCCTCCACCTATCTTTGTGTCATCTGCAAACTTAGCAACAATGCCCTCAGTTCCTTTGTCCAGATCATTAATGTATATCGTGAATAGTTATCATCCCAAAACAGACGCCTGCAGAACTCCACTTGACACCAGCTGCCATCCTGAAATAGACCCTTTTATTCCCACTCTCTGTCTTCTGCCAGTCAGCCAATCCTCTATCCATGCCAGTGCCTTTTTTTTAACCTATTCATTTGTGGGATGTGAGCGTCGCTGGCTGGTCCAGCATTTCTTGCCTGTCCCTAGTCGCCCCTTGAGAAGGTGGCGGTGAGCTGCCTTCTTGAACTGTTACATTCCTCCTGCTGTGGGTTGACCCACAATGTCATTAGGGAGGGAATTCCAGGATTTTGCATCTTTGTAGCAATTGGCACATCTGAGTGGCTTGCTAGTCCATTTTAGAGGGAGGTTGAGAGTCAACCACATTGCTGTGGGTCTGGAGTCACATGTAGGCCAGACCAGGTGAAGGCCTTCTGGAAATCCAAATAGATCACATCCACTGGCTCACCTTTGTCTAACTTGCTCGTTATCTCCTCAAAGAATTCCAACAGACATGACCCCCCTTTCACAAAGCCGGGCTGACTTAACCCTACTTTGTCGTGCATTTCCAAGTACCTGCAATCTCATCCTGAATAACAGACTTTTATCCACCTTCAGGCCTTTCCCCAGCACCTTCTCCTAAATGATGGCCACTACACACAACTCTGCACCCTGACTCTCATTATATCGGGGGCTACCCATGACGTGGTGTATGCTTGTAGCCCCGAGTGAGGGCTGTGTTCCTTCATGTGACTGAGGAGTACAGAGAGTCTCCTGGCTTTGTGTCTGTGCGATAGGGTAAAGTATAGCGGCAACACCGTCAGCCGGGAATGAGGGGGCTGCGTGCACCAAGGGAAGGTGGGGCAGATAAAATACCTTCACAGAGGCCAGTATCCTGTCACCAATTCACCATTTATTTACACCTGGAGTGTCCTTGACACTAATCCAGCTTCCCCAGAGCCAGCTCTCAGAGTGAACGGAACCTCTGACACTCCTGTTTGTATCTGTCAGCCAGGGCTCCCTGATTGGACTGGGTTACCAGCCCCAGTCAGGGAACTTATATTCTGTTAGGTCCACCAGGCTGACCTCGTTGCTCCCATCACAGCAGGAAATGCTGGGAACAACATGATCCTGAAATTGAGATGAGCATCTCTGGATTTCTTCTCTGGTTCTGGCAGGAATCCCACGTGATCCCCCTCAGAGCCCAGTAAGGTTCTGCATGTTGAACCTACCTCAGGGGATCCTGGATGCTACTGGTCCCTGCCATGCCACCGCATGCCCATTCCTAGTGCATTGTAACTTTAAGCTGGGGCCTGCATATTTGTGTGTGGGCCAGTACATGATTTAAAGCATGCAGTGTTACACAAATTTAGAAAGAGAGTTTTACAGCACAAAAACCTGTCATACAGCTAGTCTACCTCTCTGCTTATGCCCCACAAATGTTCCATCTCATTTTTTTTTCTATCCAGGAATCTTCAAATTCCTGATAACAAGCATGGGGCTGGATGAACACAGCAGGTCAAGCAGCATCATAGGAGCAGGAAAACTTGACATTTCGGGCCTAAACCCTTCATCAGAAATGGGGGAGGGGAAGAGGGTTCTGAAATAAATAGGGAGAGAGGGGGAGGCGAATAGAGGATGGATAGAGGAGAGGATAGGTGGAGAGGAGGCAGACAAGTTGAAGAGGCGGGGATGGAGCCAGTAAAGGTGAGTGTAGGTAGGGGGGTAGGGAGGAGATAGGTCAGTCCAGGGAGGACGGACAGGTCAAGGGAGCGGGATGATGTTAGTAGATAGGAGATGGGGGTGTGGCTTGGGGTGAGAGGGAAAACAGGTTAGGGAGGTGGAGATGAGCTGGGCTGGTTTTGGGATGCAGTTGGGTCCGTTTCTATGTTGTATCACTCTATGACTACTCCTGGTGATATGAAAGATGATAGACCCCATTGTTTCATGGGATCCCTACAGTGTGGAAATAGGCCCTTCAGCCCAACAAGTCCACACTGACCCTCAGCACCCAGACCCATCCCCCTATAACCCACCTAATCTACACATCTCTGAAGGGGGATTTCAATCTCTGAAATTGGCAAATTTCCCATGGCCAATCCACCCAGACAGCCCATCTTTGCACTGTGGGAGGAAACCCACACAGATATCAGGAGAATGTGCAAACTCCACACAGACAGTCACCCAAGGGTGGGATCGAACCCAGGTGAGGCAGCAGTGTTAACCATTGAGCCAACGTGCCGCTCTTCAGGCAGCAGGCGTTTAAAAGGATCAAAAGTTACAGAAGTGAGGGGTGTGGGACGCAGACTATTAGCTTCTACAATCAGGGAGCAGGCTTCCTAGACTGACTTGTGTTCCTTTGTGAAAGCTTCACCAGGGTTAACTGACATCACAGAAAAACTCCACCCTCCAAGATACAAAGATAACTTGTTAGTGGTGGGAGCTAACTGGAGTTGAGGTGATTTTTGATGTGTGTTCACCAGAGTTGTAGAGAGCTCCTGAGAGTCTGTTCTTTGTGTTAATGGCACGTATCTAGAATAGCAATGTGGATGAACTTTGAGGTTGAACCTATCTCCTACAAAAAACAGTCACTTATCTTAGACGTGATGTAATTACTAGACCTGGTCACAATTCCAGTTTCCTTCCCTACGGGGCATTAGCAAACCAAATGGGTTTTACCTGACAATCAAGTCATGGTCATTTGGCTCTTCAAGATTTTTATTAAATTCCAATTCCGCCATCTGCCATGGCAGGATTCAAACTCAGGTCCCCAGAGCATCAGCTAGGTCTCTGAATTAATACCCTGGTGATAGTTCCACTAGGCTCATGCCTCCCTGCTGCCAGAAGCAAGGAGAAGAGAAGGCAATTTGATTCAAGGTATTGCAGTTGGTTCTGGTCCAAACTGACATCTATTTGATGTGGAAGAGCACTCCGAAAGCTTGTGATTTCAAATAAATGTGTTGGACTATAACCTGGTGTCATGTGATGTCTGACATTTGAAATGTGCTGACAGCCAGCATACAACATTACAATACAGGTGTGATGGTGAACAACAGGAGGGCATTTCCAAACACGATACAGCACAATATTGGCTGTGGTTCAAAGGATAGCCAATGCAATAAGGGATTGCTTATGCAGCAATTATGAAATTATCTTGAAGAGCTCCTTCATGTAAAGGATTACAGACTTGACATAAAGATTTGTCTGCTCAGCATTAAAGGGTGAACAAAGGCATTCACCAAAGATCCTTAGACAGCACCTTCCAAACCTGCGACCACTTTGATCCAGGAGGATATGGGCAACAGCTATGTGGGAAGTTCCCCTTCAAGCCACCCACCATCCTAAATATATCACTGTTCCTTCACTGTCGCTGGGTCAAAATCCTGGAATTTTACCCTTAAAGGCATTGTGGGTCAACCCATAGCAAGTGGACTGCAGTGGTTCAAAGAGGCAGCTCATCCCCACCTTCTCAAGGGCCAACTAGGGACGGGCAATAAATGCTGGGCGCAGTCAGCGATGCCTACATTCCATGAGTGAGTAAAGTGTGTGTAGCAGTTCCCCTTTGTTATAGACATATAGTTAGTTTTTAAACACATTTCTTCCTATTCTCACCACTTGTTTATGAGTGGTTTGTGATCTAGTGCTTTGGAGAGTGGGAGAATGCCTTTTCCTTACTCACTCTGTTGGTAGACTCTGACTCGGTCTGGATTGTAATAACACTGCGGTAAAGTTAAACCAGAAGGAGGGTTTATTTCATTCACATTTACATGGGGGAAATCTTCAGAACGCAGGGACACGCACAAACACACACGGTGGGTCAGAAGTGGGAAAAGCAAAAAGATTATTCAATTAGTGACAATTTAAGCATGAGAGAAAAATGCTGAGGAATACCAGTTTAACAACTTCCTTTCTTTTAAGCAGGAGTCCAAAGTTTGAAATATGGAGTTAGCACTCTGGAATCCCTTTTTGGGAAGCTTGATTGATGATCCAAAAATTAAGAAGATATATAAAATGATGAAACTAAAAAGGAGTGTGTATGATGGATGGTGGGTAAACTTTTCTAGTGGGAGCCAAATACATTGATTAGTAAGTGAAATAGAAATTAAAAGCGGCAAAGAGTGAGTATGAGAATAGAAAGATAATCAACATAAAAGGAAACATGACTGGATTTACCTCCTCCCTGAGCTGCAGCAGTGCATTCCAGACTTTACTCAGTCAGGGAGGGATAATGTCTTGTGTCAGTCCAGTGAGTGCAAGCCCAAACTACTCTGACAGATCTATGACCAGCTGATGAATAACTGACTGATCCATGACCGGCTGATCTGTGGCTGACTGATCCAAAAATAATTGGGTGACAACTTTCATGAGTTACGCTCCCGTCCCTTTCTGCAAAGTGTTGAGTTCTGGGATTGTCTCCATCCTTGTATCATTATCCTGCAGGGTGCACTTTTCTGCTGACACGATGCTTCAGAGACCCGATCATATGTTGCTGGTTGGTGTGCCCTCTGCATTTGCTCTTTAGGAGTTGTCTCAGTGATGACATTTTGTCAGAAAAGTTCAGAGTGTACAGTGCCAAGACTTTGAAGAATCCAAGGCATCTCTTTGTCTTGTGGGGTAGACATCTTTGATTTTAATAAAAGCATGTGATTGCGGATGCTGGAAATCTGAAGCAAACACACAGAGAACATTTGAGAAACTCAGCAGGTCTGGCAGTGTTTGTGGAGAGAAAAACAGAACTAACATTTCGAGTCCAGTATCACTCTTCTTCAGAACTCTTCAGTTTTGTCTGGGTCAGGGTGCACTCTGCAATCTGGATATGTTGAGCCAATCTGGATATGTTGAGCCAATCTGGATATGTTGACTTGAGAGTCCATATATATGTTCAGGCATAATTCCTCTAATTCTGGAAGCAATGTCTTCCAAATTGGGCTCTGAAGGTGGTGACTTCCTGAGACTCCCCAACTAAGTTTGATCCTGGGATTCAGCTCCTATAGTGCTGGAATCTCAAGTGAAGATATCCACAGGGAGCGCTTTAGAAGTCTCGGCTTTAGTCATACTCCGGCTGTACATTGTTCTTTAGTATTTCAGCGCGTAACTGAACGTACCAATGGTGGATGGTGACATTGGGTTCCATGTCACCCAATCACATTTCGGCTTTTCTTACCTGAGTGCTTTGCCTTCTGGCTGTACCATTGACCGGACTGGAGTTTCTCTGAAGTGCAATACCTTTGAAACTTCCCATGGCATTGAAAGGGTTCAGGTACACTTGTTGCAAATCCTGGGCTGACTCAACGTAAATAGGCTTCAATTCTTCAGCTGTCGCAGCTGCCTTGGTGAGTCACATTATTAGGAGCTGTAATCTAGCTGGTAATGCTGCCACTTCTGGTCAGCTACATCTACAGGTAAAACATTTATGCTTTCCATGTTCAGTTGCCATAACTGCATTGCATTGTGTGTGTAACAATTCAGGGGACTGGTGACCTATTGCTTGCAGTTAATTGAGTGGGAATCAGTTGTGCCGTTGAGGTCCAATGATCCCGGTACACGTCCTTCAGAATTCCAAATGGTAGGATAATTGTACCAGGTCCCATGTCAGTTTTTTTTAGAATCAGAATCCAAATCCCTACAGTGTGGGAACAGGCCCTTTGGCCCAACAAGTCCACACCGACCCTTGGAGCATCCCACTCAGACCCATCCCCCTATAACCCACACACCCCTGAACACTACAGGCAATTTAGCATGGCCAATCCACCTAAACTGCACATCTTTGGACTGTGGGAAGAAACCGGAGCACCTGGAGGAAACCCATGCAGACACTGGGAGAATGTGCAGACTCCACACAGACACTCACCTGGGGCTGGAATCGAACCTGGGACCCTGGCGCTGTGAGGCTGCAGTGCTAGCCACTGAGCCACCGTGCCACCATTTTAGTTTGGATCATGGGTTTGCAGGTTTCTCTGGCCAAATGCCATTGATTGTGGATTGGGTTCCCATTTGGCAAAATCACCAATGCAATGTATTACATTCACTCTGTGGTAAACATATTCATCCTCCAGCTAAAAGTTGTTCCACTTCAGGTTTAGACTCAGGTTTCTCTTGCTTCCCTACATGTTGATGCATGTAATATATACCTTGAAGGTTGGTTTCCTGTTGAAACAACACTAACTCTTCACACGGTGATAATATCTCAGATGCGCACATCACCCGTGTACTATGTTTGCTGATTGAATGATGCACTGATTGTAATTTCGCAAAGGTTCTGTCTCTCCCTTCCACCTCCTATTACTCCACAGCTATTACTGGAATGTTTTTGTATCCTCTACAGTGAAGACAGAAGCGAAATATGTGTTCATTTCATCTATCATTCCCTTATTATCCACAATAAACTTCCCATTCTCAATCTTTAGACAACCACTCTCACCTTATTTTCTCTTTTTCTTCTAAAATACATGTAGATGCTCTTGCTGGTTTTGTTTACATTTCTAGCTAGCTTTCTCTCACACCCTACTTTCTCCTTATTAATTAATCTTTTAGTCTTTCTCTGTTGTGCCTTATATTCTGACCAGCCACTCATCTTTGCACAATTATATGCTTTGTCCTTCAGTCTGTGCTCTGCCTAACTTCTTCAATTAACCACAGAAGATGGGGGAGAATCTCCCTTTTGTAGAATGTAGATTGGCTTCTTCAAAGCAAGGGGAGGATGAAATTGGCTACGCACATTAGATAATTCTAGGAGCAAGAGATTCACCGTCACCTCCACGCTGCTCTCCTGCGAATGTAAGGAGGTTGCACAAATGCTTTGAACAAACACATTGGGGTTTTCCCCCTGCACTGCCAGCAAACAGAACTGACCAAACATTGTCGTTTCCACAGCCCCTATTGTCACAGCTTACTTGCAGACAACCGCTCTGTATACCTGTTGACAATTCAAGCATGCGATCAGCGCAGGGAAACTTTTGATTTCTTTCCAGAAGTTACTGTGCTCACGGAATTCCAAAACTATCATAGGTATCATCAGGCGAAGGAAGTGACTCTGGTTGTAAGCCAATGCCACCCTGTCCTGCATGATCAGAACTTGACCTGCAATAACCTCAGAAGAACTTCTCCTGTATAACCAAAGCATAATATCCTTACTCAAGATATTCTTCGCAATAAACAATCACATTCCATTGGACCATAAGACATAGAAACAGGCCATTCAGCCCATTACGTCTGCTCCATCGTTCAATGGCTGATCTCATAATCTGCAACTCCACTTTGAGTGAGTTCTTTGAAGAAGTAACAAAGAGGATTGATGAGAGCAGAGCAATGGACATGATCTATGTGGACTTCAGTAAGGTGTTCGACGAGGTTCCTCATGGTATACTGGCTAGCAGGGTTAGACCACATGGAATACAGGGAGAACTAGCCAATTGGATACAGAACTGGGTCGAAGGTAGAAGACATAGGGTGGTGGTGGAGGGATGCTTTTCCAGCTGGAGGCCTGCGACCAATGGTGTGCTACAAGCTTCAGTGCTGGGTCTACTGCTTTTCATCATTTATATAAATGAGTTGGATGTGAACATAGGTGGTATGGTTAGTAAGTTTGCAGATGACACCAGGATTGGAGGTGTCGTAGACAGCGAAGAAGGCTACTTCAGAGTTAAACGGGATCTTGATCAGATGGGCCAATGGGCCAAGGAGTGGCAGATGGAGTTTAATTTAGATAAATGTGAGGTGCTGCATTTTGGAAAGGCAAATTAGGGCCGGATTTATACACCTGATGGTAGGGTCCTGGGGAGTGTTGCTGAACAAAGAGAGGTTGGAGTGCAGGTTCATAGTTCCTTGAAAGTGGAGTTGCAGGTAGACAGGATAGTGAAGGAGGTGTTTGGTACGCTTGCCTTTATTGGTCAGTGCTTTGAGTATAGGAGTGGGGAGGTCATGTTGCAGCTGTACGGGACATTGGTCAGGCCACTTTTTGAATACTGCATGCAATTATGATCTACCTGCTATAGGAAGGATGTTGTGAAACTTGAAAGGGTTCAGAAAAGATTTATGAAGGTGTTGCCAGGGTTGGAAGGTCTGAGCCACTGGGAGAGGCTGAGGCTATTTTCCACGGAGTGTCGGAGGCTGAGGGGTGGCCTTATGGAGGTTTGTAAAATCATGAGGGCAGGATGAATAGGTAAGGTCTTTATCCTGGGGTGGGGGGTCCAAAACTAAATGGCATAGGTTTAAGGTGAGAGGGGAAAGATTTAAAAGGGACCTAAAGGGTAACTTTTTCATGCAGAGGGTGGTGTGCGTATGGAATGAGCTGCCAGAAGAAGTGGTGGAGGCTGGTACAATTAGAACATTTAAAAGGCATCTGGATGGGTACATGAATAGGAAGGATTTTGGGGATATATGCCAAATGCTGGCAAATGGGACTAGATTAATTTAGGATATCTGGTCGGCATGGACGAGTTGGACCGAAGGGTCTGTTTCCAAGATGTCCAGCTCTATGACTTTCCTGTCTTTTCCCCATAACCCTTGATTCCTTTACTGATTAAAAATCTGTCTAACTCATCCTTGAATATACCGAATGACCCAGCCTCAATGGCCCTCTGTGGTAAAGAATTCCACAGATTCACTCTCCTTTGAGAGAAGAAATTCCTCATCATCTATGTCTTATTCTGAGATTATATCCTCTGGCCCTAGACTCTCCCACAAAGGGAAACAATGTTTCCACATCTACCCTGTCAATTCCCCTTCAAATCTAGTATGTTTCAGTAAGAATGCCTCTCATTCTTCTACATTCTGATGAACACAGGCCCAGCCTATATATTTTGGCCCAGCCCAGTGCCTTATATATTTTTAGCAAGATTTCTGTGTTTTATAATCCATTCTCCTTGTAAAAGCAATCAACATTCCACTTGCCTTCCCTATTACCCACTGAATATGAGCTTTATCGTGATTCATGGATGAAGGTTCCCAACTCCCTTTGTGCTGCAGCTTTCTACAGTCTTTCTCCTTTTAAATAAGACCTGTTCTTCCAGCCAAATTGCACAGCCTCACATTTCCCCATATTACATTCCATTGGCCAAGTTTTAAGTTAACCTGTCTATACCCCTCTGCAATAACACAGTGTGGAGCTGGATGAACACATCCAGAGGAGCAGGAAAGCTGACGTTTCGGGTCGGGACCCTCTGCAGATGCTTTGTGCCATCCTCAGTACAGGCCTATCCACCAATTTTCACCAATTTTTGTTATCTGCAAACTTGGCTATGTTACATTCACTTATTCCATTCAAGTCATTAAGTCATTAATATATATATGTGTATATATTTTATGTATATGTGTGTGTGTGTATAATTGTGGCCTGATCCCTGTGGGACACTACTAGCTACAGGTTGTCATCCTGAAAATGGCCCCTTTGTCCCTTTGCCTACCTTGTAACAATGCTAATGGTCCCCCTTTAACCTGGTTGGCTGTGTAGTTGGTTGGACAGTTGGTTCACAATCAGAATGATGCCAACAGCTTCCGTTCAGTGCCTGCATTGAGAGCAGCCCTATGGTATCTGAGGCTATGGTGACCTTACCACCTTCAATACGATGAGCTTTTGCTTCCTGAGGTAGCAAGTACAGAGAGACAGGTCAGAGAGTGAGGCGTGTCAGCTTCCAAAGAAGAGGTTTCCGATGCTGCATTAGGCTGGCATCCTGACACATTCCTGCCAATGAGAGGCTTCCCAAAGGTTTTAAAAAATTCATTCATGGGATGTGGGAGTTGCTGGCTGGCAAGCATTTTTTGCCCATCCCTAGTTGCCCCTTGAGAAGGTGGGGGTGAGCTGCCTTCTTGAACCGCTGCTGTGGGTTGAAGCACAATGCTCTTAAGGAGGGAATTCCAGGATTTTGACCCGACGACAGAGAAGGAACTGCAATATAGTTCCAGGACAGGACGGTGAGCGGCTTGGAAGGGAACTTGAAGGTGGTGATGTTCCCCTGTATCTGATGCCGTTCTCTTTCTAGACGGAAGTGGTTATGGGTTTGGAAGGTGCTGTCTGAGGATCTTTGGTGAATTTCTGCAGTGCATCTCAGATAGTACACACAGCTGCTACTGAGTGTTGCTGTTACTGTACTGAGGCTGTGAGGGGAAGGACATTGGAGCAAACTCAGATTTGGTCCAATCACAAAAATTGTCTGTTGGAGAGAGAATCATCCTGCATTAGAGGCCCCCACGCACCCCCCTCCACCCCAGCAGTATCCCAGCATGGTCACTAACCCCTCCACCCTGCTGTC
>JAHRHZ010000164.1:76673-104131 GCA_024137785.1 Ginglymostoma cirratum
TGAGGTAGGGTGTGAGGGGGGTGGGGGAGGGGTGTGAGGGGGTGGGGGAGGGGTGTGAGGGGTTGGGGAGGGGTGTGAGGTGTTGGGGAGGGGTGTGAGGGGTTGGGGAGGGGTATGGGGGGTGGGGTAGGCGTATGAGGGGGTGGGGGGAGGGGTGTGAGGGGGGTGGGGGAGGGGTGTGAGGGGGCTGGCAATGGGGGTGGCAAGGCGTTTGGCTGTAGCTCGAGACCGCCCCGTTCCCCGAGTGCAGCGACATGGTTCGGTGGGAGGGAAGCGACTGAGGCACTCTGTCTCCACCCTCCATAAACACTCCATTTAAAGCTGCACTTTGATGCTGGGACTCTACTGTGGGAGCTCGGGGTGTGGGGGAATGAGCTGCAGCCCTCACACAGCTAGGACAGGGGCTCTGAGCCTCCCTACGATGCTGTCCCCTCCAGCCCCAGTTCTCCCCCTGGCCTGTCCTCACTGGGACAAACCCAGGCCTTGGGTCTGAACCTGGAAATGCCGTGCAGATTGGTCACAGCAATGTGGAACCAGTGTTACATATTACACTCTAAAAATAATCAAAGGCTTTTGCAAAAGTCAATACGATGGTGTGTGCATGGTACCAGCTAATGATGTCTACACCCTTCTCCAAATAAAACCTCCATCTGTTTACATGAGTTACCATTCAGTTACTGCTCTGACAGATTTTTTTTCCCAGTCTGGTTTGCAGTGTAAACAGGTAGTTGTTGCTGTCTGACCATTAGCTATTGTAAATTCAAATCTGTTACGCCACCCTGCTTTTTAATACATATTTTCATAGGATGTGGGCGTCGCTGGCTGGGCCAGCATTTATTGCCCAGGTGGTGGTGGGCAAGCCGCCTTCTTGAACCGCTGCAGTCCTCCTGCCGTGGGTTGACCCACGATAACCGCAGGGAGGGAATTCCAGGATTTTGACCCAGCGACAGTGAAGGAATGGCGCTGTCAGGACAGTGAGTGGCTTGGAGAGGAACTTGAAGGGGGTGGTGTTCCCATGTATCTGCTGCCCTTGTCCTTCCGGATGGAAGTGGTCGTGGGTTTGGAAGGTGCCTTGTGAGGAAACTTGACAAGTGAATCCTGTTCATGGTACACACTGAGAATATGGTGTATCAGTGGTGAAGGGAGAGGCTGTTTAAGGTGGCAGATGGGCCGCCAATCAAACAGGCTGCTTCGTGGGTGTTTCAGGAGCTGTACACATTCCGGGTAACAGAAAGTAGTCACTAACAAATCCAACAACATCTTCAGCCAGAGGCTGGTGACAGTGTGGAATGTGCTCCCAGGAGCAGCACGCATGTGAAAACTGGCTGAAGGGAAAAGAGCAGAATGTGCATTGGGTTGGGTCAATAACAGTGGGAAGAGGCTAATGTGGAGTGTAAACACACAGCCATTGGTTGAATGGCCTGTTTCCTGTGCGTTCTGGGTGTTGAATGTCTACATTCAGAATAACACAAGTCCAACCTGCGCTGGGTTTGTGGTTCAAAGTTTTGCATCCTCTATGTGTCAGCTGCTGCTCATTACGAGCACTGGGAATTACCACGACTTGGCTAAACTTATTCCTGACTGTCAGGAACTCACATTGGAACCACCTCCTGGTTACAGCCCAGTTCCAGTCGACTCCAAACAGGAGGTCACCCAATAAGTCAACAGAATCTACCAGATCAGGTCAGATCCTTGATCTGTTTGTTTCTCTCAGCGAAGCAATCGGGGTGTCACATTAACCCCTGGCTATCATAACAACGGAAGATATATTGCAGATTCTGGAGATCTGAAAGAAAACAGAAGATGCTGGGGAAGCTCAGCAGGTCTGGCAGCAGCGAAGAAAACGAGGAAGAGTTACACCACACTGAAAGCATTGATTTTATGTCTCTCTCCACAGATGCTGCCAGACCTGCTGAGTTTTCCAGCACTTCCTGACTTTTTTGTGAAAAAAAGAACGGTTATCCTGGTTACTCAGGGAGTAGTCAGTGATCCCTGAACTATATCTTGTTTAAAAAGTACTGAGATAGAGGTTAAAGTGTGACATTGATACAAGTTTAGTACGTTTAAGTTGTCTTTGGAGGTTTAACACAACGGCTCTCAGGCTGTGAGTCTGGATGAGATTAAATGCCGGCTGTCAGCTTTCTCGGTATGTTAGAGATAGTAGGAACTGCAGATGCTGGAGAATCCGAGATAAAAAGGTGTAGAGCTGGATGAACACAGCAGGCCAAGCAGCATCAGAGGAGCAGGAAGGCTTGACGTTTTGGGCCTAGACCCTGGAAGGTCTGCTCCTATGTTTCTCTGTATGTTCTTTGTTTTGAATTGTCCAGCAATTTACACCAAGCAGGACTTGAACACACAAACTTCTTTCTTAAAGGCAAAGGCCTTCTCACCTGATAAATGTGCTGTATTTTTAATTAGTGTTTTCACAATGAAATTGGATAAATACTGGAAAGGAAAGGAATGCAATGGGATAACAGCAGACAAGGAGGGACTAATTGCATAGGTCTTTAAAAGAGCTAGTAGAGGGCCATGGGCTGAATAGCCTTCTTGAATGTTGCATCATTCTGTGATTTGTTTAATTGAGTGTGAAGTGTTCTCATTCACAGTAAAACATCCAGGTGTTGTAGTCAAATGGAGACTGGGTGGGAAATTACAAGGGCTCAGAAAATGTGACAGTCAGCGAAAGTGAGCACCAGAGTGATGTTGGAGATACATTAATATCATTCATTGCCAAATGGTGACACACTTGTTGAGGCAAGCAGCCCTTTGTATAGGATTAACTCACATTAGCCCACAGCCCAAGAGCAGATTGGCAGGTAAACTGTAACTCTAAGGATAACAGCCTTAAACTAAACCAAAAACTAAAATGTCAGCCAAGTTTAGCAGGGCAGTGGTTACTGTTAAATACGGGTAATTTCAGGATTAAAATCTCATTCCTAACTTCTGCAAAACAGTCAATCTTGGTTCATCTGGTTATATTGCTGCTTCTGAGTCAGAGTATTTACAGTTTAGTTCCTAATCCTGATGTGAGTTACCTGCGTCAAGATTCCTGGTCCAGGAATCTTGACGCAGGTAATGCAATTGCATGCATACGCAGGTTACTTGCTATTTGTCAGCCCAAACCTGAATATTGTCCAGATCTTGTTGCATGTGAACATGGACTGCTTCAGGATCTGAGGAGTCATGAATGGTGCTGAACATTGTGCCATCATCGGTGAACATTCCCACTTCTGACCTTATGATGGAGGGAAGGTCATTGATGAAGCAGCTGAAGGTGGTTGGGCCTAGGACACTACACTGAGGAACTCCTGCAGCGATGCCCTGGAGCTGAGCTGACTGACCTCCCACAACCACAACCATCTTCCTTCTTGTTTTTTATATTTATTTGAGGGACATGGGCATCACTGTTTGCATTACTATTTATTGCCTGGGCTTGTTGCCCTTTGAGAAGTTAGTGGTAAGCTACCTGCACTACAGTCTGTGTGCTGTAGGGTTGACCCACAATGCCATTTGCACTATGTATGATCCAAACAGTGAGTAGCTTGGCCCCTGATACCCATTGATTCCAGTTTTGCCAGGGCTCCATGATGCCACACTCGGTCGAATGCAGCTTTGATGCCAAGGGCTGTCACTCTCACCTCACCTCTGGAATTCAGCTCTTTTGTCCATGTGTGAACCAAGGCTGGAATGAGGTCAGGAGCTGAGTGGCCCTGGCGGAACCCAAACTGGGCGTCACTGAGCAGGTTATTGCTGAGCAGGTGCTGTTTGATAGCACTGTTACTGACACCTTCCATCACTTTACTGATGGTCGAGAGGAGACTGATGGGGCAGTAATTGGCCGGGTTGGAGTTGTCCTGCTTTTTGTGTACAGGACAGACCTGGGCAATTTTCCACGTTGTTGGGTAGATACCAGTGTTGTAACTGTACTGGAAGAGCTTGTCTAGGGGAGCAGCAAGTTCTGGAGCACAAGTCTTCAGGACTATTGCCAGTATGTTGTCAGGGCCCATAGCCTTTGCAGTATCCAGTGTCTCCAACCATTCCTTGATATCACGTGGAGTGAATCGAATTGGCTGAAGACTGGTATCTGTAATGCTGGGGACTACTGGAGGAGGCTGAGATGGATCATCCACTCGGCACTTCTGGCTGAAGATTGCTGCGAAAGCTTCAGCCTTATCTTTTACGCTGATGTGCTGGGCTTTTCTATCATTGAGGATGGGGATATTTTTGGGGCATCCTCCTCCAGTGAGTTTAATTGTCCACCACCATTCACAGCTGGATGTGGCAGGACTGCAGAGCTTAGATCTGATCCATTGGCAGTGGGATTGCTTATGTACAGCAATGACTTGGGTCATGAGACTGTAGGCTTGGTATTCAGTTTTGCAACTAATATTGAGATAGTTAGAGAAGTATGTTATGAAGAAGATATATGGAAGTTACAGATGGATATACATAGGTTGAATGAGTGGGTACAAATCTGGCAGGTAGAGTATAATGTGAGAAAGTGTGAATTTGCTCACTTTTGCAGGAAGAATCAAAAAGCTGGCTATTACATAACTGCAGAATGCCTGCAGAATTCTGAAGCTTTGAAGGATTTAAGTGTTTGGGTACATGGGTCACAAAAGGTTAGTTAGCAGGCACAGCATGTAATGAAGGTTAATGAAATGCTATTCCTTACTACAGCAGGAGGCGAGCTTAAAATTAAGAATTTTATACTTTTACAGGGCATTAGTAAGACCACATCTTGAATACTGTGTGCAGTTTTAAGACCAGAACACCATAAGACAGAGGAAGAGGATGAGGCTATTCGGCCCCTCAAGGCTGCTCCATTTTCAATAGATCCGTGTCTGATCTGACATTCCTCACATGCACTTTCCTGTTGTTTAGCGTATTCCAGTTTTGATTCAAGTTTTGAAGGAATGGTGTAAATGCATTGGAGATGGTACAGAGGAACAGTTTACTATCATTGACGCCTGGGCTGAGAGAGTAGACAGACTGGTTTTATTTCAAGAAGAAAGGGGGCTGGTTTGTTTGAAGTGTCGGAGATCTGATGCGTCTTGACCAGGTGGATGTGGAAAGGATGTTTCCTCCTGAGAGTCAGTCCAGAATCAGGGGACACTGTTTAATCGTTAGAGATTGCCTTTTCAGGCCAGAGATGAGGAGAGTTCTTTTCTGTCAAAGTGTTGTGCACCTTTGGATCTCTGTACCTCAGAAGGCACTAGGGCCTGGGCCATTGACTATTTTTAAGACTCTGAGGTGGATAGATTTTTCGTAGGCAGGGAGTCAGGGGCTATCGTAGTAAATATGAACGTGGATTTCAAAACCAAAATAGATCAACCACCATCATATCGAATGATGGGGAACACTTGAGGGGCGGAATGGTCTCTTTCTGCTGTTATTTCCAATGTAATTGCTTGTTTTAAAAGTTTGGAGTTGCAAGTGCAGGCTCGCTTTTTGAAATGGCCTTTAGCTTTACAAAAGCAGTTTGGCATGTCTTAGTCTGTCTTCCTTTTGTCCAATCAATCTGTGAACACAGAAGCCACTATGCTGATGTTTGGGATGAACTTCCAGTGGAATCGTGATATTGCCAATGATTTCCTGCTTTATTGTCCGGCTGGAGAACTTTGCCAACTGTTTTTCCCTTTAGAACCTTGGGCAGGATAAATATGTTAGATAAATGTGAGGTCTGCATTTTGGAAAGGCAAATCAGGGCAGGACTTATACACTCAACGGTAAGGTGCTGGGGAGTGCTGCTGAACAAAGAGACCTTGGAGTGCAGGTTCATAGTTCCTTGAAAGTGGAGTCGCAGGTGAAGAAGGCGTTTGGTACGCTTGCCTTTATTGGTCAGTGCATTGAGTATAGGAATTGGGAAGTCATATTGTGGCTGTACAGTTTAGGCCACCTTTGGGATACTGCATCCAATTCTGGTCTCCCTGCTAAAGGAAGGATGTTGTGAAACTTGAAAAGGTTCAGAAAAGATTTACGAGGATGTTGCCAGGGTTGGAGGGTTTGAGCTACAGGGAGAGGCTGAATAGGCTGGGGCTATTTTCCCCGGAGTATCGGAGGTTGAGGGGTGATCTTATAGAGGTTAATAAAATCATGAGAGGCATTAATAATTTAAATAAGTAAGATCTTTTCTCTGAGGTGGGGCAGTACAAAACTAGTAGGAATGGGTTTCAGGTGAGAGGGGAAAGATTTAAAAATGACCTAAGGGACAAGCTTTTCACACAGAGGGTGGTGCGTGTATGGAATGAGCTGCCAGAGAAAGTGGTGGAGGCTGGTACAATTACAACATTTAAAACGCATCTGGATGGGTATATGAATAGAAAGGCTTTAGAGGGATACAAGCCAAATGCTTGCAAATGGGACTAGATTAATTTCGGATATCTGGTTGGTATGAACAAGTTGGATCAAAGTGTCTGTTTCGGTGCCATATATCTCTATGACACTCTGACTCACCTTTGACCCATTGCATGTCCTACATCAGTTACTTGGGCCTGAACAGGCCCTGGCTTTGTGTTTGAGTTAGGCCTAGGGTGTGAGTTAGGGCCAGGAATAGGGTTAAGGCTACAATTAGGACTAAGTTTACGGTTAGGGCTTGGCGTTTGGTCAGGATTAGCATGTGGTTAGAGTTAGGATTAGTATTAGGTTACTGTTTAGTTTCACAGTAGGAATGCGTTTATATCAGTTTAAGGTTAGCTTTCACAGCTCCCTGTTGCTTAGATGTTTTCCATCTTTCTTGAATGAGAGCATGCTGGGCTGTGTTCTTAAATGATACATCTCCCTTTAATAATCCAGTACAATATCTGGATGTGGAGAAACACTGTTGGAGATAAAGGTCATAGCGCAGTGAGATTGTGATCAGTGGTCAGACTTTGTCCTCATTAACATCTCATTAGCCAATGTGTGATAAGAAAGCTGAACAGGAAAAAGCATTGTTGAGTATAATTGAGCCGGAATATTTTCCTTAAATGCAATGGAATCATTAAGTATTTGCCTGAAGCTAGAACCTACGTATTTGTATTAAATAATTGGTACAGGCTTCTGATCTGTGTTTTCTGTTAACCTGGGTCTGAAAGATGGCTAAATTGGGGAATCATGCTAACAATGATAAAATCCTTAGTTTTAGCGATGACTCTCGGTACTGTGGGATTTGATTTTAGAACCTTGGATGTTACACACCCAAGTGAGCTGGAGCAAATGTCAAGGAGAAAGGGCTCAGTTCTCTCTTAATGAAGCTGATCATTGCCTAGGAATTGTGGGAAGTGAATGTTAGTTGTCAGACCAACCCTGGATATTGTCCACATCCTGTTGCATTTGACCACGGACAGCGTCAGTATCCGAGGAGTCACAAATGTTGCTGAACGCAGTGCAATCATCGGTGAACATCCCCACCTCTGACCTTATGACGGAGGGAAGGTCACTGATGAAGCAGCTGTAGATAATTGGGCCCAGGACACTACCCTGGATGGCCTGGAGCTTGTATTCTCTAGTCCCAACAGGGAGGAGCAGTGTGATTTTTAAAATTATTGAAGCAAATTTCTTCGAATCCCTCCAGTGTGAAAACAGGCCATTGGGGCCAATGAGTCCACAACAACCCTCTTAAGAGTATTCCACCTAGGCCCATCCCTCTACCCTATCCCTGTAACCCTACATTTCCCATGGCCAATCCACCTAACCTGTTCATCTTTGGAGTGTGGGCGGAAAATGGAGTACCCAGAGAAAACCCACGCAGACTTGGGGAGAACGTGCAAACTCCACACAGACAGTCGCCCGAGAATAGAATTGAACCTGGGTCCCTGGTGCTGTGAGCCAGCATTCCACCCTCCTTAAATACCAGATTTGCTGGGGCTCCTTGATGCCACACACTGGGTCAAACATGGCCTTGATGTTAAGGGTTGTCACTCAGATCCTAAGCAGCTCCATCAGGAGACATGGGCCCTGCTATCAGTGAGTCAATATACAAGTCTCCTTACATAGAACATAGAACATAGAACATTATAGCCCTTCGGCCCACCGACCTGTGAAATCAATCTGAAGCCCATCTAACCTACACTATTCCATTATCATCCATATGTTTATCCAACGACCATTTAAATGCCCTTAAAATTAGCGAGTCTACTACAGGCAGGGCATTCCACGCCTTTACTACTCTCTGAGTAAAGAATGTACCTCTGACATCTGTCCTATATCTATCACCCCTCAATTTAAAGCTATGTCCCCTCGTGCTAGCCGTCACCATCTGAGGAAAAAGGCTCTCACTGTCCACCCTATCCAATCCTCTGATCATCTTGTATATCTCTATTAAGTCACCTCTTAACCTTCTTCTCTCTAATGAAAACAGCCTCAAGTCCCTCAGCTTTTCCTCATAAGACCTTCCCTCCATACCAGGCAACATCCTGTAAATCTCCTCTGCACCCTTTCCAAAGCTTCCACATCCTTCCTATAATGCAGTGACCAGAACTGTACGCAATACTCCAAGTGCGGCCGCACCAGAGTTTTGCACAGCTGCAGCATGACCTCACGGCTCCGAAACTCAATCCCTCTACCAATAAAACCTAACACACCGTACGCCTTCTTAACAACCCTATCAACCTGGGTGGCAACTTTCAGGGATCTATGCACATGGACACTGAGATCTCTCTGCTCACCCACACTACCAAGAATCTTACCATTAGCCCTGTACTCTGTATTCCTGTTACTCCTTCCAAAGTGAATCACCTCACACTTTTCCACATTAAACTCATTTGCCATCTCTCAGCCCAGCTCTGCAGCTTATCTATGTCCCTCTGTAACCTGCAACATCCTTCCGCATTATCCACAACTCCACCGACTTTAGTGTCATTCGCAAATTTACTAACCCATCCTTCTACGCCCTCATCCAGGTCATTTATAAAAATGACAAACAGCAGTGGCCCCAGAACAGATCCTTGTGGTACATCACTAGTAACTGAACTCCAGGATGAACATTTCCCATTAACCACCACCCTCTGTCTTATAGCGAGCCAATTTCTGATCCAAACCGCTAAATCACCCTCAATCCCATGTCTCTGTATTTTCTGCAAAAGCCTACTGTGGGGAACCTTATCAAACACTTTACTGAAATCCATATACACCACATCAACTGCTTTACCCTCAGCCACCTGTTTGATCACCTTCTCAAAGAACTGAATAAGATTTGTGAGGCACGACCTACCCTTCACAAAACCGCGTTGACTATCCCTAATCAAATTATTCCTCTCTAGATGATTATAAATTTTATCTCTTATAATCCTTTCCAACACTTTACCCACAACCGAAGTAAGGCTCACTGGTCTATAATTACCAGGGTTATCTCTACTCCCCTTCTTGAACAAGGGGGCAACATTTGCTATCCTCCAGTCTTCTGGCACTATTCCTGTAGACAATGACGACGTAAAGATCAAAGCCAAAGGCTCTGCAATCTCCTCCCTAGCTTTCCAGAGAATCCTAGGATAGATCCCATCCATCTCAGGGGACTTATCTATTCTCACACTTTCCAGAATTGCTAACCTCAATCCCGTCTAGTCTAATAGCCTGTATCTCAGTATTCTCCTCGACAACATTGTCTTTTTCCTGTGTGAATACTGACAAAAAATATTCATTTAGCGCCTCTCCTATCTCTTTGGACTCCACGCACAACTTCCCACTACTGTCCTTGACTGGCCCTAATCTTACTCCAGTCATTCTTTTATTCCTGACATACCTATAGAAAGCTTTAAGGTTTTCCTTGATCCTTCCTGCCAAAGACTTTTCATGTCCCCTCCTGGCTCTTCTTAGCTCTCTCTTTAGGTCCTTCCTGGCTAACTTTTAAATCTCAAGCGCCCTAATTTAGTCTTCATGCCTCATCTTTACATCAGCCCCCTTCTTCCACTTGACAAGAGATTCAACTTCTCTAGTAAACCACGGTTCCCTCACTCGACCACTTCCTCCCTGCCTGACAGGTATATATTTATCAAGGACACGCAGTAGCTGTTCCTTGAACAAGATCCACATTTCAATTGTGCCCAGCCCCTGCAGTTTCCTTCCCCATCCTATGCATCCTAAATCTTGCCTAATCGCCTCATAATTGCCTTTCCCCCAGCTATAACTCTTGCCCTGCGGTATATACCTACCCCTTTCCATCGCTAAAGTAAACGTAACCAAATTGTGGTCACTATCACCAAAGTGCTCACCTACCTCCAAATCTAACACCTGGTCTGGTTCATTACCCAGTACCAAATCCAATGTGGCCCGTCCTCCTGTTGGCCTATCTACATACTGTGTCAGGAAACCCTCCTGCACACATTGGACAAAAACTGACCCATCTAAAGTACTTGAACTATAGCGTTTCCAGTCAATATTTGGAAAGTTAAAGTCCCCCATAACAACTACCCTGTTATCTTCGCTCCTATCCAGAATCATCTTTGCAATCCTTTCCTCTACATCTCTGGAACTTTTCAGAGGCCTGTAGAAAACTCCCAACAGGGTGAACTCTCCTTTCCTGTTTCTAACCTCAGCCCATACTACGTCAGTACACGAGTCCTCATCAAATGTCCTTTCTGCCACTGTAATACTGTCCTTGACTAACAATGCCACACCTCCCCCTTTTTTACCACCTTCCCTGACCTTACTGAAACATCTAAACCCGGGAACCTGCAACAACCATTCCTGTCCCTGCTCTATCCATGTCTCCGAAATGGCCACAACATCGAAGTCCCAGGTACCAACCCATGCTGCAAGTTCACCCACCTTATTCCAATGCTCTTGGTATTGAAGTAGACACGCTTCAAACCACCTTACTGCCTGCCCATACACTCCTGCAACCTTGAAACCTTATTCATGACCTCACTACTCTCAACCTCCTGTATACTGGAGCTACAATTCAGGTTCCCATCCTCCTGCTGAATTAGTTTAAACCCTCCCGAAGAGCATTAGCAAATGTCCCCCCCAGGATATTGGTACCCCTCTGTTTCAGGTGCAGACCATCCCGTTTGTAGAGGTCCCACCTATGCCAGAATGACCCCCAATTATCCAGGTATCTGAATCCCTCCCTTCTGCACCATCCCTGTAGCCACGTTTTCAACTGCTCTCTCTCCCTATTCCTTGCCTCGCTAGCATGTGGCACGGGTAACAAACCAGAGATAACATCTCTGCTTGTTCTAGCTCTAAGCTTCCATCCTAGCTCCTTGAATTTCTGCCTTACATCCCCATCTCTTTTCCTACCTATGTCGTTGGTGCCTATGTGGACCACGACTTGGGGCTGCTCCCCCAAAACACGATCCGAGACATCACGGACCCTGGCACCTAGGAAGCAACACACCAACTGCGAGTCTCTCTCGTTCCCACAGAATCTCCTATCTGTCCCCCTAACTATGGCGTCTCCAATGACTAATGCTCTCCTACTGTCCCCCTTTCCCTTCTGAGCAACAGGGACAGACTCTGCGCCAGAGACCTGTACCCCGTGGCTTACCCCTGGTAAGTCGTCCCCCACAACAGTATCCAAAATGGTATACTTGTTATTGAGGAGAACGGCCACAGGGGATCCCTGCACTGGCTGCCTGTTCCCTTTCCGTCCCCTGACTGTAACCCATCTACCTTTTTCCTGTACCTGAGGTGTGACTACCTCCCTGTAACTCCTCTCAATCACCCCCTCAGCCTCCCGAATGATCCGAAGTTCATCCAGCTCCAGCTCCAGTTCCCTAACGCGGTTTCCGAGGAGCTGGAGTTGGGTGCACTTCCCGCAGATGAAGTCAGTGGGGACACTAGTGGTGACCCTTACCTCCCACATTCTAAGATGGAAAGGGTAGGTCACATGGATATGCGGATTCATCAGGTGCTGTGTGTAGCCTTTTCTTCCCACAGCCATGTCAGTGGAGCAATAAGACTCCTAACCTGCTAGTGCCTGGACTGGCCAGAGGGAAGTTGCCTCATTGGGCAGGTGGGTAGAGGGGGTGGTGGTATTCGTTCATGGATATGGGCATCATTGGCATGGGAAGTACTTTTGCCCATCCCTAACTACCTTGAACTGACAGATCATTTCAGTCAAAGTCAAACACATTGCATTTCAAACCATTTCTGAAGAAGGGTCTAGGCCCGAAACGTCAGCTTTCCTGCTCCTCTGGTGCTGCTTGGCCTGCTGTGTTCATCCAGCTCTACACCTTGTTATCTCAAACACATTGCAGATGTGTCGTCTTCCCCTGTTTAAAAATATATCGCCGTTCCTTCACCATGGCTGGGTCAAAATCCTGGAATTCCCTTTCTAATGGCGTTGTGGGTCAACCCACAGCAGGAGGACTGCAGCAGTTCAAGAAGGCAGCTCACCACCATCTTCTCAAGGGGCAGCTAGGGACGGGCAAGAAATGCTGGGCCCAGCCAGGGACACCCACATCCCATGAATTAAGAAGGACGTAAATGGATCTGGTTTTACATGAGATAGACATGGTTACCATGAGCTCAAAGTTGGGAACTAAATATTCAGGGCTACGTGACCTTTCAGGAGGGCAGGCAGGAAGGAAAGAATACTGTGTGAGATCGGTGTAATGAGATGGAATACGTAACAAGAAATGACCTCAAATCATCTTGCTTTATCATCTCTTACTCTCAAAGAAACTAATGGTTACCTACCGTTCTCTCTATTATTGATGGTTAAATTACAATCGGCCTGTATTTTCTTCCTCCTAGTCTTTCCTGCCTGCTCCCTCGAACCTCCCAGCTGCCTGCACCCTTCCTCCCAAGGTGGAGGATTAGCAGCGAGACAGGCGTGTGTTGCCTGAGGAGGATGGTTTCTGGGGTTGGGTATTGAGGGGAGAGGCGAGGAAGGAAGCAGACGCATGGCTTCCCCAGGACCTTGGTCTTTCAGATGGAGGTGGAGCCTGAGGGACAACCACCGTATCCCCCCCCCCCCCCCCCCCCCCTCATCCCCCACCCCGAAGCAGATAGCCTGCCTCCACAGGTTGACCAGTCGAGGAGGTGCCTCTTTAACTGGACATTTGTTGGCAGCAGTTTGGGAAGATTGACTAGGGGCAATCTCGACAGGAGTCTGTGTTCTCTGGAAATGTGAAGGTGGTTAGGTATCTCCCCAGTGCTGGCCTGTCTAACCAATTATTTCCCCTTCTCACCCCTTACCCACTGCTTCCTGGGAGAAGGTTCCAGCTGAGAATATCAGGTAAGAACTCCTGGGACGGATAACGAAACTGTGTTTGTTGTCAGGGCACTCCCAACTGTGAAAACGCAGTCAGGCAAGAATCTTTCAGTCTTGCTCTTTAAAGGATTGAGCAGCTGGGTAGGATTACAGGAAACTTGTAATTTTAGTGGGCATGTCAACGTGTGTGTGTGGGGGTGGAGAGCACGCAGGAGAAAGAACGTACCTGCTGTTGTACTTTAACCATTGTGATAACCAGATCGATAAGAGAGAGACTGGTAGGTATCTGTCAGTTTCCTGGATTTCCTAGGGAGAGGGAACGGGAGATGGAGAGATCCTGGAGATGGTAGAGAAATTCACCTTTCATTCCCACCTACACAGCTCTTTCAGTGAAGAGTGAAGGATTTGATTTTACAATTGCTACATGCTGGATGGTGGGACAAGCGAGTACAGGCTCCCTTCATGTTTCCTGCTTCTTTTTCCAGGAAGACTGTTGCCAGAAGGATGGATGGACGCGAGCTCCTTTCCCCAGGGTCACAGAGAAGGGCGGTCGACAGGAGCTTGCAGCCTCCAGTCCAAAGCACAGGAAGCCTGTCCAATCCCAGGAGGTTCAATGGCCAGGACTACGAGTCCCTGCGGAGGAGCTGCCTGCAGAGCCGTTGCTTGTTTGAGGACCTCAGCTTCCCCGCTGACTGGACATCCATAGGGGACAGCAAGGTGAAAGCTGTGCAGTGGAGGAGACCCCATGTGAGTACTGACTAGGGCTCCTTGGCCATGGTCCAAACTTTCTTCTAATGATTGAATGTCCATTCCCCTCCCCCTACCTCTGCCCCCCCCCCACCACGCCCCCCCCACCCCACTCTGTTTCTAACTGTGACCCGGCATCCCCTTTTCGAATCCTGGGTAGAAGTTCAATTCTATGTCTTCGCTTGTGGCTTGGCTATAGGGGGAACGAGTGGATTCTAAAACGATGAAGGGCTCCCTCCGCAAATTAGAGGCAAGCAATGATATTTGACCTGTTACTGAGAGCTCGCTGTGCATAAATTTGCTCATTGCATCAGAAATTACACCTTACAAAATAACTGGCTGGCTGTGATGAACTTTGGTACTCCCCAAGATCGTGAGAGGCACCATCCAAATGCAAGTGGTTATCTTGATAATGTCTAAAGGTTCGTACGAATAGAAATTACTGTAGTCTTCACAACAATCAAAATAACAGCTTCAGTTAACTCTGTACTTCCTGCATTCTCTGGTCCAACTTAATATCTTCCATCCCCCCTCGGTCTCCAACAATCCATCAATCCATTTGATCATCCCTTTTAAACATTCTCTGAATTACCAGTCTAATGCTGTAACTTACACTGTTGTATCCTGTTTGTTCCTTGCTTGTCTAAAAGCCTGTACACACAAATTTGAATAATTTCCCCTTGCACTTAACTCTTTCCTGGTCTTTCTGTTGCATCATAACATCTTCATTCAAATGGAGGAATGCAGAAAGCAGGGAACTAGCAGCCAGTGAGATTAACATCTGGAGCAGGTAAAATATAACAAGTTAACGGTAAAATATCAGTTAAATGCCTGAAAAAATGCTACAACAAGGCACATCGATGAGTTCAAGGAACTCAGGCAGAAGCAATGTGGTTTCATGAAAGGGAAATCGTATTTAAGTAAATTAATGAAGTTCTTTAAGGATTGTAATGTGCTGTGGATAACAGTGAACTGTTCTTAAATTTACGGAAGTCATTTCGACACACGCAAAGTGGCAGCCCGATGTGTTGGGACTAGCATTTTGACACAAATAGTAGATTGGCCGGCTAACAGGAGACAGAAATTAATGAAAACCGGTTTGTCTCCAGATTACAAGGCGTGGGGCTGGATGAACACAGCAGGCCAAGCAGCATCGTAGGAGCAGGAAAACTTGACATTTCGGGCCTAAACCCTTCATCAGAAATGGGTGCCTATTATCTCTTGTCTCCAGATTGACACGATGTACCGAATGGTATACCGAGGGATCAGTGCTGGGTCCTCAGTTGTTCACAATTCATATCAATGACTTTGAAAGTCATACGGCATGGAAACAGACCCTTTGGTCCAACCAGTCCATGCTGAACATAATCCCAAACCAACTTAGTCCCACCTGCCTGCTCCTTGGCCCATATCCCTCCAAACCTTTCTTATACATGCATCTATCCAAATGTCTTTTAAACGTAATTGTACCCACATCCACCACTTCCTCAGGAAGTTCATCCCACACTCGAACCACCTTCTGTATAAAAAGTTATGTCTTTTTTAAAGTTCTCTCCTCTTACATTAAAAATGAGAAGATCTGGTGGCTAAATTTGCTGATAGCACAAAGCTAGGCCGGAAAGTAAGTTGTAAAGAGAGCCTGTGGAGGCTACAAGGGATATAGATTGGTAAAATAACTGAGAAAAGGTCTGGCAAATGGAGTGTAGTGTAGGAAGGTGTGAGCTTGGAGCTGTTGGTTGGGTTTGCCGAGCTGACTGGTTTTCATGCAAATGTTTCGTCTCCCTTCTAGATGACATTGTCAGTGCTGTGTAGTCTCTGTTGAAGCGCTGTTGTTCTGTCCCGCTCTGAATTTATATGGTGCAGTGTGTCATGGCGGGCAGTCTTGTTTCTGGTTTTGTACCGGAGTGGTATGTCGATGGCGCCTCTTTCAACATATTTATTAATTGCATGGGGTTTGAAAACCAGGCCTCCAGGAATTCCCGTGCCTGTCTTTCTCTCGCTTGTCCTAGTACTATAACTTTGTCCCAGTCGAATTGATATCCTTCTATGTCAGGGTGTATTAAAATGAGGGAGAACTGGTCATGCCATTTGCTGCGAGTTGGTGTTCCTGTGTCCTGGTGTGAGCTTGTGTGAGCATTTTGGCAGGAAGAAGAGATATTATCTAAATGGAGGAGGAGGAGGAGGAGGATCCACAGATATCCCCATCCTCAATGATGGAAGAGCCCAGAACATCATTCAAAAAGATAAGGCTTTCACAGCAATCTTCAGCCAGAAGTGCCGGGTGGATGATCCATCTTGGCCTCTTTCTGTGGCCCCCAGCTTTACAGATACCAGTCTTCAGCCAATTCGATTCACTCCACGGGATATCAAGAAACGGTTGGAGACACTGAATACTGCAAAGGCTATGGGCCTGACGACATTCTGGCAATAGTCCTGAAGACTTGTGCTCCAGAACTTCCTGCTCCCCAAGCCAAGCTGTTCCAGTACAGTTACAGCACTGACATCTATGTTCTGTACACAAAAAGCAGGAGAAATCTAATCTGGCCAATCACTGCTCCATCAGTCTCCTCTCGACCATCAGTAAAGTGATGGAAGGTGTCACTAACAGCGCTATGAAACAGCACCTGCTCAGCAATAACCTGCTCAGTGACGCCCAGTTTGGGCTCTGCCAGGGCCACTCAGCTCCTGAGCTCATTACAGCCTTGGTTCAAACATGGACAAAAGAGCTGAATTCCAGAGGTGAGGTGAGAGTGACAGCCCTTGACGTCAGGGCTGCATTCGACCGAGTGTGGTATCAAGGATCCCGAGCAAAACTGGAATCAATGGGAATCAGGGGGCAAATTATCTAGTAGCTGGAATCAGAACTTTTGGTCCCCAAAACGTTAACTTTGCTTTCTCTCCATAGATGCCGCAAGATCTGTTAAGTTTTTCCAACACTTCCTGTTTTGTTTGTAGAAAACGTGGTCTGAGTCATTGGGAGACGTGTAGCATTTTACAAAGCCTGGAATGAGCAGGGAGCAGTATGTTGGATTGTTTTAAAACAAAATCCGAGTATGGGGTATCTTCATCCTCAACTGATTCATTTGGATAACATGACAGTTCTTAGTTTAGTCTAGGTGCCGAAGGGCCTGTGCTGTGCTGTTCTTTGGCAAAGTATCAGTGGGGACCATTTTGCAGTCAGTGATCATAACTCTGTTAGATTGAAGATTGTTATGGAAAAGGTCAAAGATGGGCCTGAAATCAAGGTTCGAAATTGGAGGAAGGTTGTTTTTAATAAGATCAGGTATAATGTGGCTGGGGTGGACTGGGAGTAGATATTTTCAGGTAAATCTGTCTCAGAACATTGGAATGCATTCAAGCAGGAAACAGTGAGAGGACAGGATCAACATGTTCCAGTCAAGGAAAAGGGTGGGAGCATTAAATCCTGATTGGATTAAGAGAAAAGGGAAGTTTATGGCAGTTACTAAGGCTCAAAACAGCAGAAGCCCTAAGGTGAATGCTTGCAAGAGAGAACTTGGAACTAAATTCGGAGAACAAAAAGCAAGGATGGGGGAGTTGAACGGTTTGGAAAGTCTCAGTTAATCAAGGAGAGCCAGCATAGCTACATGACAGGTAGGCCATGCCTGAGAAATTTCACTGAATTTTATTTTGAAGAGGTGACTAAGGTAGTGGACAGAGGTGCAGGGGAGATATACCAGGATGTTGCCAGGGCTGGAGAGTTTCAGTTATGAAGAGAGATTGGACAGACTGCGAATGTTTTCTTGGAGCAGATGAGGTTGAGAAAGTACATAGAGCCATTGAGTCAGAGAGCTGTACAGCATCAGTCCAAGTAATCCATACTGACCAGATATCCTAAATTAATCTAGTCCCATTTGCCAGCATTTGGCTTATATCCCTCTCAACCCTTCCTATTCATACACCTATTCAGATATCTTTTAAATGTTGTAATTGTACCAGCCTCCAGCACTTCCTCTGGCAGCTCGTTCCATACACGCACCACCCTCTGTGTGAAAAAGTTGCCCCTTAGGTCCCTTTTAAATCTTTCACCTCTCACGTTAAACCCATGCCCTCCAGTTTTGGACTCCCCTGCCTTGGGATAAACACTTTGGCTATTCACCTTATCTAGGCCCCTGTGACACCCCTCAGCCTCTGATGCTCCGTGGAAAATAGCCCCAGCCTAGTCAGCCCCTCCCTATAGCTCAAGCCTTCCAACCCTGGCAACATCCTCGTCAATCTTTTCTGAACCCTTTCAAGTTTAACAACATTTTTCCTATAATAGGGAGACCAGAATTGAACAGAGTATTCCCAAAGTGGTCTAACCAGTATCCTGTACAGCCGCAACATGACCTCCCAACTCCCGTACTCATTGTGCTGACCAATAAAGGCAAGGGTTACCAACACCGTCTTCACTACCCTGTCTACCTGCAACTCTACCTTCAAGTAACTATGAACCTGCACTGCAAGGTCTCTTTGTTCAGCAACACTCCACAGGACCTTACCATTAAGTGTATAAACTCTGAGATAAAAGGTACTGCAGATGCTGGAGAATCCGAGATAACAAGCATGGGGCTGGATGAACACAGCAGGTCAAGCAGCATCTTAGGAGCAGGAAAACTTGACGTTTCGGGCCTAAACCCTTCATCAGAAAAAAATCAGAAAAAACTCTGACCTGATTTGCCTTTTTAACATGCAGCACCTTACATTTATCTAAACTACATCTGCCACTCCTTGGCCAATCAGCCCATATGATCAAGGTCCCGTTGTACCCTGAGATAATCTTATTCGCTGTCCACTACACCACCAATTGTCCTTTTCCATCACTGTTCTAAGACCAAGAGAATTATGATCATTTTTCCCAAAGTGCTCCCCCACTGACACCTCAGTCACCTGCCCTGCCTTATTTCCTAACAGTAGGTCAAGTTTTGCACCTTCTCTGGCAGGTACATCCACATACTGAATCAATAGATTTTCTTGTACACACTTAACAAATTCCTCTCCATCCAAGCACTTAATATTATGGCAGTCCCAGTCTACGTTTGGAAAGTTAAAATCCCCTACCATGACCACCCTATTATTCTCACACATAACTGAGATCTCCTTACAAATTTATTTCTCAGTTTTGTGCTGACTATTGGGGGGCCTGTAATACAATCCTAATAAGATGATCATCCCTTTCTTATTTCTCAGTTCCACCCAAATAAATTCCCTGGATATACTCCCCGGAATAGCCTCCCTCAGTACAGCTGTAATGTTATCCCTAACTAAAAACGTCATTCCCACAACCCACCCCTTGCCCTCCTTTCGACCCTTCCTATAGCATCTATACCCTGGAACATTAAGCTGCCAGCCCTGCCCATCCCTGAGCCATGTCTCTATAATCACTATGATATCCCAATCCCATGTTCCCAACCGTGCCTGGAGTTCATCTGCCTTACCTGTTAGGTCTCTTGCTTTGAAATAAATGCAGTTTAATTTAGCAGTCCTACCCCGTTCTCTGCCTTGCTCGTGAATGGTTTGACTATTTGACTTGGTCCTCTTTTCAACAGTATCAGCCTCAGACTGATCACTTCTGTCACTACCTGTATGTCTCTGGGTCTCACCGCTCCAACCCTTACTGGTTTAAACACTCCTGAGTAACACTTACAAATCTCCCCACCAGTATATTAGTGCCCTTCCAAGTCAGGTGCCATCCGTCCTTCTTATACAGGTCAATTCTACTCCAGAAGAGATTCCAATGGTCCAGAAATGTGATTCCTTCTCCCCTGCAATAGCCCCTCAGCTGCACATTCATCTGCTCCCTCCTCCTATCCCTACTCTCACTAGCTCATGGTACGGTGGGTAAATCCAGATATTACTACCCTCGAGGACCTACTTTTTAAAGTCCTGCCTAATTTCCTGTATTGTCTCCTCAGAACCTCATCCTTTTCTCTTCCTGTGTTATTTGTTCCAATGGTCCCTTCTGCTGGTCCCTCTCCCCTTTGAGAATATTCTGCACCCTCCCTGAGATATCCTTGATCCTGGCTCCAGGGAGGCAACACACCATTCTGATGTCTTGTTGTCAGCTGCAGAAATGTCTATCTGTGCCCCTGACTAGAGAGTCCTCTATCACAACCAATCATTTGGAGCCTGACATACCCCACATTACAATAGAGCCAGTCTCAGTACCAGAAACCTGGCTGTCGGCGCTACATTCCCCTGAGAGCCCCTTAACCCCCCTGTATTTTCCAAAACAGCATACTTGTTTGAGGTGAGGATATCCACAGGAGACTCCTGCATTGCCTGCCTACCTCTCCTCAAGATAACCCATCTGTCTGACTGTACCTGTGGCCTTCCTACCTTCCTGCATCTGCCATCCATCATACCCCATAGCTCCTGTAAACTTCTCATTGCCTCTAACTGCTGCTCCAACCGATCCGTGCAATCCAGTAGGATTCGTAATCAAACTCACTTCCTGCAGACATAATTCTCACAATCATTGAAACTCTCCCTAATTTCCCACATTCAACAGGAGGAGCTATCACTCGACTAAAGGCCATCCCTACACCTTAATCTACAGACCCAGAAAGCAGCCCAGTCTTACTGCTGTAAAAGCATTGCTCTGGGATAACTGAATACCTATGTTTTATATTTTTAAAAATTTAATAAGAGACAGATTTCAGTAAAATATTAAATAAAACCCTACCCTATTCACTGTTATAGATTTGCAGCGAAAAGGTTAAAGTTGCTGGGTTTGCCAATGGAACATTTAGCTGCCTCAGGCTCTGTATTGCTGACACACCCAGCAGTACGTAGGTCCAACAATGAGGTGTCTCCGAGGTTAGTTGTGAAACTTCACTGTTTGTTTGTCTTTCCTGGACCCAACTCCGATTTTCAGAGCTGTTTGTAATTTCACTGTCAGTCAGCTGTGAAAGTTCAGTGCCTCTGCTTTGTTTTTTTTGTTGAGATGTGTAAAATTACGAGGGGCATAGACGGAAAGAAACAATTCCCCTTGACAGAGGGGTCAATGACCTGCGGGCATAGATTTAAGGTCAGGAATAGAAGGTCAAGAGGGGATATTAGGGATAGTTTTTTCAGCTGGAGGGTGGTGGGTATCTGGAACTCACTGCCTGTAAGGGTGGGAGACACAGAAACCCTCATTACTTTGAAGAAGTACATTTGCACATAACATTTAAAAGATGCCAAGGGATACAAGGCCCAAGTGCTAGATAACGGGAGTAGAATAGTTAGATGGCTGTTTTTGATGCAATAGGCCATCCTGCTGAAAATGTTTTGAGTATGTTTTGGGAACTGGCTAACAGAATGCGAACAAAAGAGCAGCAATTAAGGAACTGTTTTCTGAATGGCCTGCAGTGACTAGTGGGGTACCACATGGATCAGGACCAAAAACAGAAGTTGCTGGCAAAACTCAACAGGCCTGGCAGCATCTGTGAGGAGAAATCAGAGTTAACATTTCAGGTCCAGTGACCCTTCCTCAGGACTTCTGTTTTTGTTCGTGATTTACAGCATCTGCAGTTCTTTCGGTTTTTACCACATGGACCAGTGCTTGGTTCCCCAGCTACTCACAATTATATATTAAGAATGCAGACAAGGGAACTAAATGTAATATTTGTAGCATTTGCAGATGACACACAGCTGGGTCAGAGGAAGATGCAGAGATGCTTCAGTTAAGTCAGTGAGCAAATACATGGCAGCCACAGTATAATGTGGATAAAGGTGAAGTTATCCACTTTGGGAGCACAAACAGGAAGGCAGCTTATTTTCAGAATGGCGATTGATGAGAGAAGGGGAGGGTGCAGTGGGACCTGGGTGTCCTTGTGCACCAGTCGCTGAAGGTAAGCATGCAGGTGCAGCAGGCGGTAAAGAATGCAGATGGTATGTTGGCCTTTGTAATGAGAGGACAGGAGTAGGGATGTCTTGCTGCAATTATACAGGGCCTGGCTGAGACCACACATGGAGTATTGTGTGTAGTTTTGGTCTTTTTTTCAGAGGAAGGGTGTCCTCGTAATGGAGGGAGTGCGGGAGGTTTACCAGACTGATTCCGAGGTTGGCAGGACTGATGTCTGAAGAGAGACTGGATCGATTAGAACTACATTCACTGAAGTTTAGGAAAATGAGGGGGGCTGTCACAGAAACAATAATGTGAGCGACCCTTTTCACTGAGCAGCGGATTTTCGACTCTATATTGGGACTGATGGCTCTTTCTGGATGTGCAAAGGCAGAAACACACAGAATGATTGCAGTCATAAACTAAAATCGCAGAAAGAGACCATTTGGCCCATTGTCCCTGTGAATGCTCTTTTAAAGAACCACCCATTTAGTCCCAATAGCTTTCTTCCTTCCTTGTCGTGATTGCCTTATGAAAGTTTCTGTCTAAATTGCTTCAGTTTTACCTGTTCAGGCACTACATTCTAAATCAATTCTGCATATTATGGTGATCTCCACATGTTGCCTCTGGGGCTTGTTTTGTTTCTCAGAATGAGTGAATTAAGTGTCATCAGTCACCTCTCACCACCTTACATAATAGCAGGGTCTAGGCCCGAAACATCAGCCTTCCTGCTCCTCAGATACTGTTTGGCCTGCTGTGTTCATCCAGCTCTACACCTTGTTATCTCAGATTCTCCAGCATCTGCAGTTCCTACTATCTCAGTAACATTCCTGCCTTCTGTTTGTGAGGCACCTGCTCAAGGTGAGCTCTTTAGTGTGGATAAGGAATTCCTCACAACAAAGTGCACATATTAAGGGAGCGGAGATATGAGGAAATATGAAATATTGAGTGGCAGGCAAAACCTTAGAGACGAGAGAGACAGAGAGAGAGAGAGAGTTTTCAGCTATTTATGTGTTTGAGGTTGCCCTCAATCAAGGCTTTAAGTTCTGGCTGCACATGTTCCTGCTGCTTTCAACACATGTTGCCACAGAATCAGTTCCATCAGCCATTCATACTGCACTTTTACACAGCTCCATTACTGGTACACCAGCATCCTGGTCTCTCTCACCGAAAGAGGTTCATCTTTAATCCTGACAGAAGATGGAGGTGGATTAGTTCATGGCGAAATAATAGGTGGGGACTATGCTGCTTCTGCGTTTTTCCGATATTCCCTGTTTCTGGGCATTATCTGCGGATTCCAACAGGGCAAGAGTAAGGACTGGATCCCGACTGTGCTGCCTTCCTCAGTCAATCAGCCTGCTGTGGGACAGTGCCAAGGCTGGAGGTGGGCAACCTGTCCATAGACACACCGGGGAAAATCTAAGTGTGTGGTGAGCGGAGTGAGAACAGGAATATTATCAGTAAAACACGGAGCTCTCTGAATGTACGATATGCTTCAACCCTTGAACTGTTCCACATTGGATTTAAAACAATTCCTTTTTTTCCAGCAAATCTATCGGAACCCCCAGTTTTTTGTGAAAGGAGTCAGTCGATTTGATCTGTGCCAAGGCAGTGCAGTGGGTAAGATTCTGTCAGAGTAATGTGGGTAAGAACACAATATGTGAAAATCATAGCGCAGAGATACCAGTGTGTTCTAACTCCCCCCCCCATCTAAATTAGATCTCCTTTTTTTCATTCATTACTAATCTTTCAGTCACTATTTGCAGTAGTTTATATTCTGTGTCTAACCTTGCCATCTTTGCAAGCTTGATACTATTTTAAACATATTTTTGTTAACTACAGTCTTCCCCTTGACATTTTCCTTTCATGTGAATGTATTTATTCTGTGTATTTTGAAATATCCTCTCGAGCGTCTACCACTGATCTCTACTGACCTATCCCTGAACCCAATTAGCCAGTAAAAGTGACACTGTCATAATTTCTCTTATTTAAGCTTAAGGTACTAGTCTTGGACCCACTCCTCTCTCCCTCAAACTGAACGTAAATTTCAACATATTATGATCACTGCAACTTAAAAACACATTCACCACAAGGTCATTAATGAATCCTAGCTTGCCAAGGTCATTAAATAACCCCGTCTTGTTGCACATTACCAGGTCAGTAGCCTATTCACCGATCAGCTCCAGAACATGCTGTTTTAAGAAACTATTCTGGAAACATTCCATGAGATTTTCACCCTGGCTACCATCGTCCATCTTATTTTTCAGTCTATACATAGAATAAAATCCCCGATTATTATTGGGGTAGTGTTCTGGAAGAACTGGAGGCCAGTTCTCTCAATCCAATCTCTTCAGCTACACATTCATCTCTCTCAAATTGTGTTTACCCTCTGCCTGTTTGCACATGAGAATCCCGTGATTAGTATCTTTGAGAGTCTGATTTTAAATGGAGTCTCTTTCTTCAACCCTGTAGTTTGTATCTCCATAGGCAGTTATAACTAGATCCTTCCCCCTGCACTGCTGGATATCCTGAATCCTGACACTGTGTAGAACGGTACAGTCATCAGGACTTGCATTCTTTGCTGCAGAGAACAGTGTCAATCTCCCTGAATAAGCTGCCCCCTACCACCATGATATTTCTTTCAGCTTTCCCCAGGTGCATGAATGTCCCGAGATGGCGCGGCCATTTAAGTTATCTGTCCCACAGTTCTCATTCAAACAAGGTGAGAGAACCTCAAGCCTGTTAAGGAATTGCAAAGGCCTGGGATTTTCCAGTTCTCAGGTTCCCCTTACCACCTCTTGCTTGCAGCCGCTCACTCCTGCCCCAGACCACTGACCGAATCCAAGAGATCCTAAGAAATGTGACTGGAGTAACGTGTCTAGGTATCTCTCTCCCTCCTCGATACATCTCAGCATCTGCGGCTTAGATCCCAGCCCGTAAAATTTGACCAAAAGTTCCTCAAGCTGTAAACACACAACACAAGTTTGTCATGTCTCCACAAGTTTGTCATGTCCGTGGAAAACACAAGAATAGATGGGACAACCAGCACTGAGGATAACACAAAGTGTCTGCAGAGGGACAAGAGATAGTAAGAACTGCCGATGCTGGAGTCAGAGATAATGCAGTGTGGAGCTGGAGGAACACAGCAAACCAGGTGGCAGAAGAGGAGCAGGAAGAAGGGTCCCGAACCGAAACACCAACTTTCCTGCTCCTGTGGTGCTGCTTGGCCTGCTGTGTTCCACCAGCTCCACACCGTGTTATCTATGCAGAGGGACAAGGACAGGTTAAGTGAATGGGAGAAAAGCTGGGCTGATGGAATATAAGATGTACAAGGATATTGCCAGGATTGGACGGTTTAAGCTACAGGGAGAGGCTGAATAGGCTGGGGCTATTTTGCCTGGAGCGTCGGAGGCTGAGGGGTGACCTTATACAGGTTTATAAAATCATGAGGGGCCTGGATAGGGTGAATAGTCAAGGTCCTTTCCCCAGGGTAGGGGAGTCCAAAACTAGAGGGTATAGGTTTAAGGAGAGGGGAAAGATTTAAAAAGGTATCTAAGGGCAACTTTTTCACACAGCGGGTGGTACGTGTATGGAGTGAGCCGCCAGAGGAAGTGGTGGAGGCTGGTACAATTACAATATTTAAAAGGCATCTGGGTGGGTATGTCAATAGGAAGGGTTTAGAGGAATGTGGGCCAAATGCTGGCAAATGTTCTAGCTTAATTTAGGATACCTGATTGGCATGGGTGAGTTGGATCGAAGGGTCCGTTTCTGTGCTGTACAGCTCTATGCCTCTACAATGTGGGGAAAGTGAGGTTATGCATTTCTGCAGGAAGAATAGGGGAGGTGAAAATTATTTAAATAGGGAAAGCTTTGGGAGCCCTTGTGCATAAATCTCAAAAAGCATCCACGTTCAGTGAGTAAAAGGAAATGAAAATGAGGTGTTGGTCTTTATTTCAAAGGGAATTTGAAGTGGAAAAATAGGAAGGATCTGCTAAAACATGTCATTACTCAGACACCAGCTGGAATATTGTGAACAGCTTTGTCTCCATGACCTAAGGACAGATATACTGGTATTAGAGGCAGTCCCGAGAAAGTTTGCCACGTTGATCCCAGGTATGGAGGGACAGTCTTATGAGGAGAGGTTGACTTGGTTGGGCCTGTACTCATTAGCATTTAGCAACATGAGAGGCAACCTTATTGAAACACATTAAGATTCTTAGCAGAGTTGACAGGATAGATGTAGAAAGCTTGTTCCCCTTTCTAGGAGAGTCTAGCACCAGAGGGCGTAATCTCAGAATATGGGGTCACACATTTAAGAGAGAGATGAGGAGGAATTTCCTCTCTCAGAGGGAAGTGAATCTATGGAATTCTTTACTACAGGGGACTATCGAGGCTGGGTCATTCAGTATATTCAAGGCTGAGATAGACAGATTTTTAACCAGTAAAGGAATCAAGGGTTATGGGGAAAAGGCAGGAACGTGGAGTTTAGGATTATCACATCAGCTGTGATGCGAATGACTGGCACAGCAGACTTAATGGGCTGGATGTCCTAGTTCAGCTCCGATATCTTATGGCCTTATGTTCGTCCTGGATCAAGCTGGTGTCCAGAATCTCCCACCTCTTGCAGTCACAACACATCACCTGCACTAGCACCTTTACCGTGTCGCAGTTAGTTTATTTTTATTAATTAATTTATAATTGTTCCCTCTTGTGCAGATTTACAATGCCCACTCTCCTGGATACTGACATACTCACCAAATCTATAAGGTTACACCCCATTCCAGCTACACTCGGCGTGTCTTGCACGTTGTAAGACCCCAGTAACTATAACAAATCTGCACAGTGGCATCGATTGTGGGTGGCACAGACTGGGCAGTTTGGTGGGAGGTTTGGAGATTGTCTCTAACACTAATGAGGTTCTTCCTTTTTCTCCAGGAAACTGCTGGTTTCTGGCTGCATTATCCTCCCTGACAATGCAGCAAGATCTTTTTGCTCATGTCGTGCCACCTAATCAAGACTTTCAAAGAAATTATTGCGGCATTTTTCACTTTCGGGTCAGTATTATGGGTGATGTATCTGCACATACGGCCCATTTTTTTCTGTAATATATCAGCAAGTTTACCCACTGTTACTGTCACGTGTTTGCAGCTATACCCTACTGTTTCAATGTAATGTACTGCAGCTATATCCCTTATTGCTATGTAATGTATCTATAGCTATACGCTGCTGTTGCAATATACTATATCGACAGGTATACCCTCTGTTTCTATGTCATATAGCTGCAGCTATAGCTTATTGTTTGTTCGCACTGCTGCCTCACGGCGCCAGGGACCCGGGTTTGATTCCACCCTCAGGCGACTGTCTGTGCGGAGTTTGCACATTCTCCCCGGGTCTGTGTGGGTTTCCTCCGGGTGCTCCAGTTTCCTCCCACAGTCCAAAGATGTGCAGTTCAGGTGAATTGGCCACGCTAAATTTCCCGTAGTGTTCGGGGATGTGTAGGCTAGGTGGGTAAGCCATGGGAAATGCTGCATTACAGGGATAGGGTAGGGGGGTGGGTCTGGGAGGGATGCTCTTCATGGGGTCAGTGTGGACTGAATGGGCCAAATGGCCTGCTTCCACGCTTTAGTGATTCAATACTGCAATGTAATGTATCTGCGGTTATATCCCAGTGTTTCTATATGATATATTTGTATATACATCCCAGTGTTGCTATATAATATCCCAAAGGGAGAAAAACGTTTAAAAAAA
>JAHRHZ010000164.1:104231-117622 GCA_024137785.1 Ginglymostoma cirratum
AAGGGGGCGGGATGATGTTAGTAGATAGGAGATGGGGGTGTGGCTTGAGGTGAGAGGAAGGACAGGTTAGGGAGGTGGAGATGAGCTGGGCTGGTTTTGGGATGCGGTTGGGGGAGGGGAGATTTTGAAGCTTGTGAAATCCACATTGATGCCATTGGGCTGCAGGGTTCCCAGGCTGAATATGATTTGTTGTTCCTGCAGCCTTCGGTTGGCATCACTGTGGCATTGCAGGAGGCCCAGGATGGACATGTCATCTGAGGAATGGGAGGGGGAGTTGAAATGGTTCGTGACTGGGAGGTGCAGTTGTTTGTTGCGAACTGAGCGCAGGTGTTCTGCAAAGTGGTCCCCAAGCCTCCGCTTGGTTTCCCCGATGTAGAGTAAGCCACAACGGGTACAGCGGATGCAGTATACCACATTGGCAGATGTGCAGGTGAACCTCTGCCTGATGTGGAAAGTCTTCTTGGGGCCTGGGATTGGGGTGAGGGAGGACGTGTGGGGGGCAGGTGTAGCACTTCCTGCGGTTGCAGGGAAAAGTGTCGGGTGTGGTGGGGCTGGAGGGGAGTGTGGAGCGGACAAGGGAGTCGCGGAGGGAGTGGTCCCTCCGGAAGGCAGATAAGGGTGGGGAGGGAAAAATGTCTTTGGTGGTGGGGTCTGATTGCAGATGGCGGAAGTGTCGGAGGATGATGCGTTGGATCCGGAGGTTGGTGGGGTGGTACGTGAGGACGAGGGGGATTCTTTTTTGGTTATTGTTGCGGGGACGGGGCGTGAGGGATGTGTTCCGGGAAATGCGGGAGACACGTGCTTGTTATCTCGGAGTCTCCAGCATCTGCAGTACCTTTTATCTACTGATAGTGGAGTTCCATTTGGGAGTATACAGGCTGGTTGAGCCAGTATGTCTTATTCCCCTGAATTTTGTCTTTCTGCAGGTTAGGTGTAGGGTGGGGGTGTTGGGGGATCTAGGGAGACAGCGACATTAAGCTCAGTTTCTGTCATAGATGGGACTCAAATCAGAGTGCAGTATTGAATGTTATACAGTCTTTCGAGAGAGCAGAGACTTTGGGAAAGGAGTTGATGTGGCAATACCAGTTCCTGCACCATCCTCAGCACTGGAAAGACTGTCACTTCAGAGAATGCAGGCAAGACCTTACTCAGAGCGAAGGAAGTGAAAAGGATGCACCATTCTGGCAGAAGTAGTCTTCTGGTCTCCCGGCACCAGCTGAGCGAGGCGCAGATAGTGTTAACGTGGAGACCAGTGGAGATTGAAGCAAAGTCATTCTTACAGGAAATATCAAATTTTCACATAAAATGCAGAGTTGATCCATATCAGTCTAACTAAGGCAGATTGGAGTGAACAGGATTGAGGGGACCCAGGGATCGGACGGGACAGTGATGTAGGATAGACACAGAGATTGCTGCAGAAACTCAAGAGGCTGGCAGCATCCGTGGAGAGAGAAAGCGAGGTAACATTTCAAGTTTGATATGACTCTTCTTCAGAGATGTGATGTGGAAGATCAGCCATAATCTTGTTAAATGGTGGAGCAGTCCTGTGGGTTTTAGGCTGCCCCTCTGTCTGTTGAGCTGTAAACTGACCACAGCAAACAGGACGGATTTATTAATGGGTACACAAACCGACAAACAATGGGACAGATTCAGTGGAATCTTTTGTTACACGCAGAACGCATTCACTCCTGCAAGGCAAGGGTTTTTCTAATGTAGTTAGGCAATCGTGGCCAACAAATGAGACAAGGTGTATATGAAACTAACAGAACAAGCCTACACAAAGATAGAGGAAGTGAAACTCCTGCGTCAACTGATAAAACAGTTATCAACTGATAAAACTGAGAAAGTGCAAAACGATAAGAGTTCCTTCAGTCTGACGTCAGTTGTGGGGAAGTTACTGGAATCTGTCGCTAGGACCAGATTAACCATTTACTTTTATTCACTGGTTAGGCAGCATTTATTGCCCGTCTCTAATTGTCCAGAGGGCAGTTATGAGTCAACCACATTGCCGTGGGTCTGGAGTTACGTGTAGACCAGACCAGGTAAGGATGGCGGTTGGCAAACATGCTGTTGGCAGAAATTAGCAGTGTGTCCAGCTCCTCAGTGAATTTCCTAAAGCTGGCCCACCTTTTGGCTGTATCTGGTCCTGTAGTCCAGTTCGAGACAGTGGGTGGGCAGTCTCCAGGCAGCTCTGAAGCTGTGCCAGCAGGGTGTGTGCTGCTGCCGAGGGTGGGCGAGCAATGAGAGAGGTCAGTGCCCCCTGGGGCTAAGCAGGCAGACCCCTCCAGTTGGAAACCTGGGTGTGCCACTGCCTCTCCTCCCCCACCTTCCCTGGTGCCTGTGGACCTCTGTGAAACCACACATGGAGGGGTGGGGAGGGGCAGCTGATCTGCCACTGGAGATCCCAAACTCCCCTCTGGGAGGGAGCATCGTCTATCTGCTTTGGTCTGGATCCCAGCTCACGGCTGGGAAACCTCCCTGGTCACCATAGTTTATGCATTTGTTAAATTCAGCAATTTGTGTCCATCTTCACAGCTGACACCAAAATATCAATAGCACATAGCAAACCGAAAGAAACTACAACCTTTAGAGAATCATATTGTATTTGATGGAAGTTTTTTTAAAGGAATGGTCAAAATGAGAATGAAGGGCTGTCAATTCTCCAGGATCTGATATGTTCTGAGCCCAGAGAGTTAATGAAAGTCAGTGAGGAAATTAGAGAGCATCATTCTTATATTCCCCCCAAGTCTCCAGATTGGAAAATTGTAAATGTCAGTCCATTATTTCGGATAGATCAGAAGGAGAAAGTGCAAAACGATAGAGTTCCTTCAGTCTGACATCAATGGTGGGGAAGTTACTGGAATCTTTCGCTAGGACCAGATTAACAATTTTCTTTTATTCACTGGCTAGGCAGCATTTATTGCCCATTTCTAGTTGTCCAGAGGGCAGTTAGGAGTCAACCACATTGCCGTGGGTCTGGAGTCACGTGTAGACCAGACCAGGTAAGGATGGCGGTTTCCTTCCCTGAAGGACATAAGTGAACCAGTTGGGTTTTTCAGACAATTGGCAACATTTACATAGTCATCAACAGGTTATCTTTATTCCAGACTTATCTTGATTGCATATTTCACCACCCGAACCCAACCTCTCAGAGCATTAGCCTGGGGCTCTGGATTACAACCAAGCATGTTATTTTTAATACGGTTGCAATTAGGCCAGTTTATAATTCCAGATTTTTAATTCAAACTTCGCCACCTGCCACTGCATGATTTGAACCCATGTCTCTCCGGGGTGTTCTGGGTTCCTTGCTCAGAGACATTACCCTTGCACTGCCACTACCTCACCCCTCCCGATGAACAAACATGAACTGAGTCAGACACAGTCAGAAATAAAAGTAAATGGAACCACAGAGCATCTGGTATCGCCTGTGGCGGGAGAAATAGAGTTAATGATTCTGGTCAATGAGTTTTCATTTGGAAAGTTCTGATTTCAGATTTCCAGCATCTGCTATATTTCGCTCTTGTGCCAGAGAGTCGGTGTGGACTTGTGCAGGATAATTTGTGTTTGACTGGCCGAAATTTTAAGAAAATTTAAGAGGCCTATAGGCATCGTCTGCATGGGCTTCTGAAAGACATTTTGTTACCTCCCACACAGGAGAGTGTTAGCAAAAAGTTGAAATTGGCGGGACATGTGGAAAGCTGATGTTGAAGGTTGAGAGTAGGAATGAATGCATGCAGAGCTGATTGGGATCGCTGCTGGAGTCTTAGCTTTTTATTAAGAAGTTAATAACTTGGATGAAGAACAAAATTACAAAGATGGCAGAATACACAAGATCGGATCACAGTAAATGTTACAGAGCAGGACTTACAGTGAATGTAGCCTGGTAAAACTTTGGCACAGCTCGTCCGGACGCTGTGTGAGATCATTCAGTTTGGATCAGATACAAATCAGGATATTTCCTAAATGTTGAGGAGCTAGGAGGCGGTGGAGAAATAAGTGAGGAGAAATGAGGTGCTTTTGTTTAGAAATCATTGCCAGCCAGAGGACAGGCAGATCCAGTGACCTGAATAGCCAGAGGAATATTGGTGTTTATCCGAAGCAGGCTGGAACACAGAGTGCAAGAAGTTTTTGTTTTGGTTCTGCAGATTGTTCTGAGTCAGCTGCTGCAGGATAACATTTCCTGGTGGTGAGCTGACATCAGGAAGGATATATTATAGCAACCTTGGAGAATTTCCAAGTTTCAACAGGATTATATTGCAGTCACGAGAGTTCATTCCTGGAAGGAAAGTGCAGTAAAACATGGAAATGACAGATACAGCAGAAGTGGAGGCCAGGATCAGCAAATCAAATCTTCAAATTGGAGCGAGGTCTTGGAAGAGTGAGAGGATGAAGTCGAAGAACATCAGAAATAGGAACGGGAGCAGGCCATTCGTCCCCTCAAGCCTGCCCTGCCATCCAGCAAGATCATGGTTGATCTGTCTGAGACTTCAACCCCTCTTTGTACCATCTCCTTGTAACCATCAACTCCCTGATATTTTAAGAATCTGCCGATCTCCTCTTTAAACACATTCTGAGATTCTGCCTCCACAAACCCCTGAGGTGGAGAATGCCAGACATTCACTACGGTCTGGAAGCAGACACTTTCCTCACCTTAGTTTTAATGTATGTAACTAATTCTGTAAGATCCCTAATTCAACATTCCGGCACAAGTAAAAACCTCTCCTCAACAATTTTCCTGTCAAACCCACTCAGAAGCTTGTACGTTTCAATAAGAGCATTTCTCTTTCTTCTAGTCTTGATAGTTAAATGCTAACTTGTTGAAAGATTCTCAATAAGGCAACCCCTTCATCCCAGGACTCAGTCTAATTGATTTTTTTTTTAACTGCCCCAATACCATTATATTCTTTTGTAAACACAGGGACAAAAATTGTACACAGTAATCCAGGTGTGGTCTCACCGACACCTTGTACAGTAGTAACAAGTCCTTCCTATTTTTAAACTACAACCCCCTGGAAATAAGGCTACAATTCCACTTCTCGTGGAGATGATGGAGCTACAGTACAGTTTATCCTTGATATTCAGGGAAGATGGAGCAGACTCATGGCCATGAGTGGCTTGTGTTATTCCTTTAATTGCAGGGTAATATTCACACATGAAAGGACTTTGACGCTTATTTTACAGAGTTCTATGGTACGAACTTGGCAAATAATGAAAGTACGCATATAAAAATCTGTTTTTATCAAGCTTTGTGACTCTGAATGGTTTCAATCTGTCATTCGAGCAAACTGTTCAACGGAGGATTATTGCTGAGGCGAATTGCAATACGTGGATGACAGACATTTGTAGAAAGCAAACTGTGAGTTCTCGGCCACACCTCTAGCAGAAAGGCCAAACGTGGTTTATTTATCTTGGTTGTCTTGGATACAGATAGGTTTAGGGTTGAGAAACCCCAGCTGCCAGTGCAAACTCCCACTGTCTAGCACACTGCCTGAGTGAAGCGTAAATATGTTTTCCTGCAGGCAAGGCATATAGACACTTGAGGGATGGAGAAATGAAAGGAATACTGAGACAGATCAACGGGTCCTGGGGATGAATAAGACAAAATGCCGTGAGGCTTGGTTCCAAGAAGAGTGGAAGAAGAGAATGGAGACCAGGAGAATGAAACATTTGAGGCACTAGAAATAGAATCAGAATTAGATTTATTGTTGTGTGTACTCAAGTTACAGAAGAACAGGTGCGCAGCGAACGGTGTACAATGGCAGAAGACAGTTTGAGAGGCATAGTGTCTGTATGGGATAAGGTTATTAACAACTCAAACAGACTTCAACCTCCATCCACATATTTACGGCTTCTATTAAGGAACTGGGAGCTGTCCCAGCAGATTACTGTCCCACCAGATTACTGGGCAGCACAGTGGCTCAGTGGTTAGCACCTGCTGCTTCACCGTGCTGAGGACCTGGGTTCGATTCCATTGTTGGGTGACCCTGTAGAGTTTGAACATTCTCCCTGTGTCTGCGTGGATTTCCTCCCACGGCCCTATGATGGCCGTGCAGATTGGCCATGGGAGATTGCCCCATTGTGTGTAGGCTTAGGTGGGTTAGCCATGGGCAATGCAGGATCACAGGAATGGGATAGGTCTGGGTGGGATGCTCCTCAGAGGGTCAGCATGGACTCTATGGGCTGAATTGCCTGTTTCCACCCTGTAGGGATTCTATGCCCTGCCTGTGAGGGGGAAATCCTGGCCTTAGCTACATTGTGGCTGGACTTATCCATGTCCAAACTCCCTAACACAGGGCTTTGTCTTTATTGGTGTGTGAGATACAGGCTCTAACAACGGCTGCCCCCTTTCCCAGGTGAATAAAAGACGTTACGGTTTCATGGTAAAATGAATATTTATGTAGCAACTCCACACATTTGGGACATCCCAAAGTGTTTTGAGCTGACCAGACAATCTTGAGATTTGGTGACTGTAGTACAGTAGAAAGTCCCTGCGCAGACCAAGATCCCACAAGTAGAAACCAGCTGAAAGACTGTTTTGCTGAATAATGCTGAACTTCACAGAGAACGGAGCCCAGGTTAACATCTGCTGGAAGCAGCAGCTCTGACAGTGCAGCATTCCCTTAGCGCTGCGCTGGTCTAGACTTGTTTGTGCTCAGCTTCCTGAAATGATACCCTGCCCTTCTGGCTCAGAGGTGAATCTCACTGAACTACCACAGTTCCCCAGCTTCAAGCGGCTGCTTAGATGAGTCGCTGACATTGTTGTTTTTAATTTTCCAAAATGGCTTGAGGGGAAAGCAACCCAGGTAGACACGTGAAAGGGAAAGGAATGGAAGGCTATGGGGTTGAGGTGAAATAAAGAAGGAGGAAGCTTGAGTCCAGTGTAAAAACCAGCCCAGGGCTGCCTGACTGCTCCCCTTTGTATATAGCACGCATGGGGGAGGAAATAGTCAATAGCCCAAATGTAAAGACACAACTGAAGAAAGGAAACACGCACCGCTTCAGAAGTACAGCGGAGGCTCACTCAGTTAATCCCAAGATAGGATAATGTCAGGATGGTCCTATGAGGAGAGTGTGGTTTGTTTGGGCCTGTATTCACTAAGAGCTGAGAAGGATGAGAGGGGGATCTGACGGAAGTGTAGAAGAATTCTCCCAGGGCTGGACAGGCTCGGTGCAGGGAGGATGTTTCCCTCTGGGTGGGAGAGTTTGGAACCGGGAAAACACTCAGGATACAGGGTAGGCCATTATAATACCGAGATAAGGAAACACTTCAGTGGTCAAAGGGCAGTGAAATTGTGTGGGATTCTCTACCACAGAAAGCAGTGGAGGCCGAGTCACTGAAATTTAGCCAAGAATGCTACATTTTTAGATTTTAAAGGGTCGTGGGAACAAGGTGTGGAGATACGGGATCAGCCATATTGAATAGTGGAAGAGGCTGGAAGGGCCTCCTTCAGCTCCCAGTTTCCACATTCCTGAAAAAGTGTTCTTCTCTCTGATTCCAGTTCTGGCATTTCGGTGACTGGGTGGATGTGGTAGTCGATGATCGCCTCCCCACAAATGAAAGGGGTCAGCTGATTTTCGTCAGGTCATGTGACCGGAATGAGTTCTGGTGCGCTCTGCTGGAGAAGGCCTATGCTAAGTAAGTGATGGTTCATGGGAAGGACTGGCACTGGGCAGGACGGGGCTCATGTGACAGGGGCAGCTCTCTGTGCGCCACGGAGGGACAGCCGCTGCCAACGGTCAAGGCTGGGAGCACAATGGCAGCTCTTCCCCTCATGTTCTCCCAGTTTCTCCTGACTGTGCCCAGGAGGTGGGGGAGTGTGGCACGATAGTGGGAGTGAGAGAATCACAGTTACCCTTGGCCCTGGTCTCACCCAGCAGCCACCGACTTTTGGCAGAAATGACAGAAAGGCGATCAGTCTCCCTTTGCCAGCCGAGGGTAGTGTGGCCAACTGCAGTTCAGCATAATGTCAGGGACTGAAGCTGGTGGGCAGTCTGTGCTGTGTTCCAGGTAACCAGAAGGTTAGATCCGACCCCTAATCTTTATATATTTATAACTTTTACAAGTGCATCACTAGGGCAGCACGGTGGCACAGTGGTTAGCGCTGCTGCCTCACAGTGCCAGGGACCCTGGTTCAATCCCACCCTCGGGCATCTGTCTGTGTGGAGTTTGCACATTCTCCTCGTGTCTGTGTGGGTTCCCTCCGGGTGCTCCGGTTTCCTCCCACAGTCCAAAGATGTGCCAACTAGGTGGATTGGCCATGCTAAATTGCCCATAGTGTTCAGGGATGTGTAGATTAGGTGTGTTATAGGGTCAGGGGAGTGAATTTGGAGGGTTGTTGCAGACTTGTTGGGCCGAATGCCTTGTTTCCACACTGTATGGATTCCAATCTTGTCCAAGTAGAGACATACGTACATATCATAACCACAGTTACAGTCTGTGTCTCGATGTATATGATCACAGTGTGTCCCTGGTTAATGCCCCTCACCATCACTCATTAACACACAATTACTGTGAGCTAATGTCTTTACACTTGAGGCAGTTTGGAAGGGACTCAAGGGCTATGAAATAGTTTGAGGTAACTAACATCAATGTACCTGGTGTTGTCACACAGCAGATTAGCTCATTAAAGTGGCAAGTTTTAATCTTCAGGATGAAGAATATAAACTTACAAAGAGCCGACGCAGACACAAAGCTGGCTATCTGACCAATCACTCCACAGATCATTGGCAATTAGTATGAGTCATACAGCATAGAAGCAGGACCTTCGGCCCACCATGTCTGTGCCAACCCACAAACACTAAACTACACTGATCCCATTTACCTGTACTTGGTCCATAGCCTATGATGCCCTGGCATTTTAAATGTTTATCCAGATGCTGCTTAAATGTTGAGAGAGTGCCTGCCACCGTCACTCTCTCAGGCAGCACATTCCATATTTCTACCCGCTTTTGAATGAAAAAAATTCCTCAGGTTCTCCCCTAAACCACTTACTCCTCACTTTAAACTAATGCCCTCTGGTCTTAGACACATCTGCCTTGGGGAAAAGATTCTCATGGTCTACCCTTATCTACGCCTCTCATAATTCTGTATATCCCAATCAGATTCCCCCTCAGCCTCCTCTGCTCCAGGGAAAACAATCCCAGACTATCCAGTCTCTTCTCATAACTGAGACTTTCCATCCCAGGCAGCATCCTGGTGAAACTCCTCTGCATCCCCTCCAGTACAATCACATCCTTCTGATAGTGTGGTGACCAGAACTACACACAGGGTTCCATCTGTGGGCCTAACCAATGTTTTATAAATTGTAACAAAACTTCCTTGCTCCTTTTACAAGCATCCTGTTCGCCTTCCTCACCGCCCTGTCTACCTGTGCTGACACCTACGGGAATCTATGGGCTTGTACACCAAAGTCCCTATGTTCCTCAATACTCCCTAGGGACCTACCCATTCATTGTGTATATCCCTCCCTTATTAAACCTCCAAAATGCACCACCTCGCGTTTATCAGGATTAAACTCCATCTGCCTTTGCTCTGCCCAATTTACTAGCTGATCAATATCAGACTGTAGCCTGACACCATTCTCTTCACTACCAACATCATCAATTTTTGTGCTAAGTGCAAATTTACTAATTGTACCTTCGACATTCACATCCAAGTTGCTAATGTAAGTAACAAATAGCGAGGGTACCAGCACCGAACCCTATGGTACATCACTGCTCCCAGGCTTCCAATCACAAAACTCTCCCTCCACCACCACTCTTTACCCACTATTTGTAAACCAGTTTTGGACTCTGTTTGCCAACTTGCCTTGGATCCATACCTTTTGGACCAGCGTTCCATGTGGGACCTTGCCAAAGGCTTTACTGAAATCCATGTAAACCACATCAACTGCACTACCCTCCTCATTGTTACATTGAAACAAAAATGGAATAAGGTTTAGTTTGTTAGAGTCTAGTATTTGAGTCACTGAGATGTGAAATGTGGTAAATGCAACAGGCTCAGGAGGAATTTGGCTCATGGCTTCTAATTCATTTCAACACTGGCAGCTTTCCTCAGCTCATGTCTGTGACTGATGTGGACTAACTGATGGAGATAGCTCAACCTGTAGATGCTGTCATTGTGCCAGCTTGGTGAAAGTGTATTTTATTTACCCCTGGAAATGCCAATGTCCCTAAACCCTTTCCTTTCACAGACTATTTAACCAAGTGTTCAGTCCTTTGGTGGTACAGATCTTCTGTATTTCCTGAAAAGAGACATAACCTATTGAAGCTTTCCTGCCTTATACTCATCAGGGCATTTTGCAAGATTACAATAACGCGTGTATTCTCCATGGCAATGCTTCTACCAAACAGAGTCCACTTGACGGCCAATCAGCACTGTCCTCTGATTGGTTTATTCCCCGCTGTTGGTATTCTTGCAAAGTGTCCTGATAAGTGCAAGACAAAGATCTTTGACAAATCATGCCTTTTTTTGGTAATGGATCCAATTCTTCCAGTGTCACACAGCCTTCATTAAGGAGGCCAATGCTCTCAGTGATCCATCAGGAAGATCCTGAATGCGATAAAGATTGATCATTTGAGGTGGAGATCTGTCATGGCATCGTTCACCCAGCCCAATGATCAGCTCCAACATTAACATGTAGATTTTGGGGGCTCAGAGCTCAGATCAGAAATTCCACAAAATGTTCACCTTTCCTCTTTCCCCTCTGCGATAGGCTGTATGGATCATATGGAGATTTGCACATGGGTCAGATTTCGGAAGCACTGGTGGATTTCACTGGTGGGGTTAAATCTGTCATCTCCCTGAAGAACCCCACCTTGGATCTCTGGAAGATGCTGAAAAGAGCCAACAGCCTGGGCTCCTTCATGGGCTGCAGCACCCCCTCAGTGGTAAGTGTAACAGAGGGGGGAATGGGGAGGGAGGGAGGCGAAGGGGACGGGGAGGTCTGTGTGTGAGCTTCTCACTACCTCCCCCTCACTGTCACCCACATCTTGCATGCCAGGTGAAACCTGGTCAGTCTAAGGGTATATGGGAGGGTGGGTACATCTCCCAGGGGTAACTGTGGGGTGTATGGGGGTCTAGGTACCTCTCCTGGGGGTAACTGTGGGCTTTTCTTTTATTCTGAGACTGTGTTCCCTGGTTCCAGACCCCACAGCCATGGGAAACGTCCTTTCTGCATCAGCTCTGTCTCTTCCTTTCAGGATTTTTTTAAACATTCAATGAGATCCTTCAAATTTTTCTAAACTCCTGAGAATCCAGGCACAGTCTCACCCATCTGTCCTCACTGGACTTGTCCCTCCATCCCAGGTGAAATCTCATTTTCTCAAGGACTGTGTCTCTGGTTCTAATCCCTTCACAGCCTCAAACTCACCCCCGGTATCCACCCATGATCAGTCCCCTTGGGATCTATGAGATCACTCTCAATCTTCTTACCTCAATGGGTATAGGTCCAATCTTTTCACTGTTCCATCATAAGACCCTAATTCCAGGAATGAATTGTGTGAATCTTCTCTCAATTACTTTTAATGCAGTTATATCCATTTTTTCATCTTTAACCATTCATGGGATGAGGGTGCCGCTGACCAGACAGCATTTATTGCCCAATAGGAAAGATGTGGAAGCGTTGGAAAAGGTGCAGAGGTTATTTACCAGGATGTTGCCTGGAATGGAGGGAAGGTCTTACGAGAAAATGTTGAGAGAGCTAGGGCTTTTCTCTTTAGAATGACGAAGGATGAGAGGTGACTTGATAGAGGTGTACAAAATGATCAGAGGTATAGATAGAGTAGACAGACGGAGACTTTTTCCTAGGGTGGAGGTAGCTATTATGAGGGGACTTGGTTTTAAAGTGAGTGGAGGTAGATATCGGGGAGACGTCGGAGGTAGGTTCTTTACTCAGAGAGTGGTCGGGGCGTGGAATGCATTGCCAGAGAGGGTAGTGGAGTCGGCCTCATTAGGGGCATTTAAGTGGCTATTAGATAGGCATATGGATGATAGTATAAGGTAGAGGTGGCAGTTAGATAGACCTTCGGTTTAGGGTAAAAGTTCAGCACTACATCGTGGGCTGAAGGGCCTGTACTGTTCTATCACTAATTGCCTGGACGGCAGTTAAGATTCAACCATTCTTGTGGGTCTGGAGTCACATGGAGGCCAGACCAGGTAAGGATAGCAGTTTCCTTCCCTAAAGGACATTAGTGAACCAGATGGGTAATTTCCCCCTACAATCAACAATGATTCATGGTCAACATTAGATTTTTAATTCCAGATATTTATTGAATTCCAATCCCACCATGTGCCCTGGCAGGATTTGAACCCCAGTCCCCAGAGTCTCTGGATTAACAGACCAGTGATAATACCACTAGGCCATTGCCTCCCCACCCACTGCTTACAAATAAGAAGTCCAAGACTCAACGCAGTCTTCCAAACATGGTCTCACCAATCCACTGGCAGGCTGCAGTAAGACTTCCCTACTTTTGTATTCCACCACAATAAGAACTAACACTTCTTTTGCCTTCCTAATCACTTACTGTATCTGAAAACTTACTTTGTTACTGGTGGAGCAGGTCACCCAGATCTCCCTGCACTCCAGAGCTCTGCTATCTTTCTCCATACAAGCAATACTCTGCTTTCTGCTTCTCCCAGTCAAAGCCAACAACTTTACACTCTCCACGTTATCCTCTGTCTGCCAAGCGTTTACCCACTCACTTGGCCTTGCTATACCCTCTCGTGCACCTCTCCACCTTCTTGAGACAATTTTCATCCTTACCTACCTTGGTGTCATCGACAAACGTGGATCCTGTACATTCAGTCGTCACGTCCACATCATAGACAGAGAATCCCGACAGTGTGGAAGTGGGCCATTCAGCCTGTCAAGGCCACACTGACCCTCTCAGGACCCAAGCACTGAATCCAGTTGCCCCCTTCATTAATTAAAACTGGAGAAAGCTTTCCGCTTCCTGTTGGGGAACCGATCCATCCTCCACGTGATTACGTGTCATACACCATGTGCTCCTTTTCTGTGGGAGAACCTTTGCTGTGGCACGTCATTCAAAAACCTAGTGCAACAAATCAACAGGTTTCCCTGTATCCAGTGTGTGTGTGTGAGTGTGTGTGAGTGTGTGTGTGTATGTGTGTGAGTGTGTGTGTGAGACTGTATGTGTGTGAGAGTGTGTGAGAGAGTGTGTGAGAGTGTATGAGAGTGTGCGTGCATGTGTGTGTGAGACTGTATGTGTGTGTATGAGTGTGTGTGTGTGTGTATGAGTGTTTGTGTGTGTGTGTGACTGTGTGTTTAACTGTGTGTGTGCGCGTGTGTGTATGCGTGTGAGTGTGTGTGTGTGAGACTCTGTGTGTGTGTGAATGTGTGCGTGTGTGTGTGCATGTGAGTGTGTGTGTG
>JAHRHZ010000164.1:123421-133476 GCA_024137785.1 Ginglymostoma cirratum
TCTGATGCTGCTTGACCTGCTGTGTTCATCCAGCCCCACACCTTGTTATCTCTAATGTTTTTCAAGGTTTACTTTTCGAGCCATAAAACTCAATACTAAAGAAAATGTTTCAGGAGCTCTCTCATTCTCAGATAGGTTTTAATTACAAATGGTGACTCCAGAAACTTTGACGAATTAATCATCGTGTCTCCTCATACAGAGACCAAAGATCACATACCACTAGTTCGAATTCCAAACTCTAAAACAAATGTTGTGGATGTATATATTTGACACTGAGGATGGCTGAAATATGAGGGCAGGAGGTAGTTTGTAATGAAAACTTCCCAAAGAGGAAAATGAGGTAGAAAGGGTCCAGGAGTTTAGGGAGAAATTGTGGAGCTTGAGGACTAAACTGAAGACAAGGTCACCAGCAGGGAAACGATTAAACTGAGCCAAGAGGCCAGGATTCAGACAGAGCTGACAGATCAGTGTGTTTGGAGGAGGAGGGGGCTGGGAGATTTTATAGACATAGCAGTGGGGCGAGGCCATGGAGGGATTTGAAGATAAAACTGAGATTATAACAATCATGGCTCTCCCTGACTGGGAGCTTCCATGAGCAGAGCCCTAGATGAGTGTTCAGCCGGGAATGCTGTGGGAATGGGATAGCAGGAAGAGAAACTGTTTCCCAAACAGTTCCATCAGAACCAGCACAGGTCTCCCACTGTTCCTGTCCCTCCTGATCAGAAATCCTGTTTGAAATTTCAAAATTGGATCAGAGTTAGTAGGAACTGCAGATGCTGGAGAATCCGAGATAACAAGGTGTGGAGCTGGATGAACACAGCAGGCCGAACAGCATCATAGGAGCAGGAAAGCTTGACGTTTCGGGCCTAGACCCTTCATCAGAAATGGGGGAGGGGAAGAGGGTTCTGAAAATAAATAGGGAGAGAGGGGGAGGCGGATAGAAAATGGATAGCGATCCCCTGAGGTTTGTCCGGAGGGAGGAGGGTAACTTCTTCAGGGCAGGCATCCTTAGAAGAGGCTTCGCAGTGGGGTTAACATTGTATCAGAGATAATAGGAACTGTAGATGCTGGAGAACCCGAGATAACAAGGTGTGGGGCTGGATGAACACAGCAGGCCAAGCAGCATCGTAGGAGCAGGAAGGCTTGACGTTTCGGGCCTAGACCCTTCATCAGGAACTTTCTAAGTGCCTCCCATTCCGTTTCCCTTTCTCTCCTCAGGATGGCGATACAGGATTTTAAAGCACAATTTGTCCAGCTGGTGATTTGCAATTTAACCCCAGACTTTCTGAAAGGTTCCAACCGGCAGCAATGGGCCATGTCCATTCATTATGGTACCTGGCTCAATGGTCAAACTGCAGGAGGGAGTACAGACAATAAAAGTAAGTACATTCGCACAGTTTGCTTTGGAATCATTAACGGTTTCTCTCTCCACAGATGCTGCCAGACCTGCTGAGTTCGTCGAGCACTTTCTATTTTAAAGAGTAACCTCCTTAAGTCTTCTTCACAATGTATTTCCCCATCGAGCGCAGTGTTGTTTGTGAATATATCCCCTGTGCCTTTACCCTCCTTATCTCAGTCATTGATGTAAATTGTGAAATATTGCAGTCACAGTGTAGGCCCTGTACTCAATCGAAGACCCGTTTGTGCATACCCTCTGTTTTCTGCTGGCCGGCTAATCTTCTTTCAGTGATAATATGTACCCCTCTACACCCTAGGTGCTCGGATGTTGTCAGGATTGGAGAGTTTGACCTATAGGGAGAGGCTGAATAGGCTGGGGTTATTTTCCCTGGAGCGTTTGGGGGCTGAGGGGCAGAGAGACTTATAAAATCATGAGGGGCATGGATAGGGTGAATAGTCAAAGTCGTTTTCCCAGGGTAGAGGAGTCCAAAACTAGAGGGCATAGGTTTAATGTGAAAGGGGAAAGATTTACAAGGGATCTGAGGGGCAATCCCTCCTCCACCCAACCCCTATTCCCCCAACTCCTATTCCCTAATCGCTCTTCCCCAACCCCCACCTCCCCATCCCTATTCCCCAATACGCACCTCCCCAACCCGTATTCCCCAATCCCCTCCTCCCCCTAACCCCTATTCCCCAATCCCCTCCCCCCCGTCATGTCAGAGAGGAAAGTTATAAGAAGCGAGCAGGAGTAGGCCATTCAGCTAATCAAACCTCTTCCTTAGAACAGTTCTGAGGAAGGGTCACCGGACCTGAAACGTTAACTCTGTTTTTTTTATCTTCACAGATGCTGCCAGACCTGCTGAGCTTTTCCAGCGACTTCTGTTTTGGCTCTCTTCCTTACAATGATGCTAAACCTGTTTGTTGCTTTAACTCCACTTTCCCGACTGTTCCCAATCATTAATGCTTTTGTAGGTCAAAAACCCGAAATCAGCTTCAAATATCATAAAATTATCGAATCCTCGTGGCACAGAGAAGGCTAGTTATCACAATGTATTCCTCTCTTTAAGAACACTCACCTAGAAGAAGCTCCCTCACCATCTCCCTTCAGAGGGCCAGTTGATGTCGTGGTTAAAAACCAGAAGGACTGCGGATGCACTAAATCAGGAACAAAAACAAGTTGCTGGAAAAGCTCAGCAGGTCTGGTAGCATCTGTGGAGGAGGAAGGGTTACTGGACTCGAAATGTTAACTCTGTTTTGTCCTCCACAGATGTAGTGATTAATCCTGACCGTGGGGCTGATGGATGAGGGTGGTATCAATCCAATGAGCTGCTTTCTCCTGTATGGTGCCAAGCTCCTGGGAGCTAACATACCTTTTTGACTAAGAGCTAAATGCTTCAGATGCTGGAAATCTGAAACAAAAACAGGGAATACTGGAGAAAGTCAGCAGGTCTGGCATTGTCTGTGGGGAGAGAGACAGAGCTAACATTTTGAGTCTGCTATGACTCTTCCTCAGAACACCGAGCTTTCAGAATTTCAGACCTAGGTCCGTAAGACGTTAAGAACAGAAGTTACTGTCACTGAATCACCCCACTGTCAACATCCTGGGGGTTCCCATTGACCAAAAACTCAACTGGACTCACCACATAAACAGAGCAGCTACAAGAGCAAGCCAGAAGCTGGGAATACTGTGGCGAGTAACTCACCTTCTGACTCCCCAAAGCCTGTCCATCGCAATTTAAACACGTAGACAGCGCCTTCCAAACCCATGACTGCTTCCATCTAGAAGGACAAGGACAGCAGATACATGGGAGCACCACCACCTCCAAGTTTCCCTCCAAGCCGCTCACAATCCTGACTTGGAAATATATCACTGTTCCTTCACTGTCACTGGGTCAAAATCCTGGAATTCCCTCCCTGCGGATATCGTGGGTCAACCCACGGCAGGAGGACTGCAGCGGTTCAAGAAGGCAGCTCACCCACCACCATCTCAAGGGGCAACTAGGAATGGGCAAGAAATGCTGGCCCAGCCAGAGACACCCATGTCCCACAATATGAATAAATAAAAAAAAGTAGGCCATTCAGCCCATTGAGTCTGCTCCACCATTCGATGAGAGCATGCTTCTTAAAGTATGTGAAAGCCAATGTACAGACAGCCAGATCACACAGACAACAATGTGATGGTGACCAGTTAATCTGTTTGAATGACATTGCATGAGCTGTAATTTTATCCTGGAAGAATGTCCATGTTTTTAGGAACTTTGGAACAGTTAGGAGACATTCAGCTCCACGAGTCCATTTTCCCAATCTCTTCCAGAGAACACAATTCTCTGTGATTGAATGCCATACATCTGCCTTTGTCCTGTTTCCCTTAATATTGACCAACAAATGTCTATCCTTCCTAGTTTCAAAATGCACAGTCAACCTCCTACTAATTTCGGTTTGCAGAAGAGAGTTCGAAACTTTATGACCTTTTGTGTGAAGATTTCTCCAAAATAGCCCCAAAGAGTCTTTTGCACCTACCTGAGGGGTCAAAACTTCCTTTAACATCTCATCTGAAACAAGATCGGGTTGTTTTGTGTTCTGAATTGCCCATGTCTTTCTGCAGGTATGTTTTGTACAAATCCCCAGTACTGTGTGACTCTGACCCAGAACGATATGGACAGAGAGACAAACAGTTGCACCTTCATCGTCTGCCTCCTACAGAAACAACGGGACAGACAACGAAATAAAAGCCCCAGGCTTTTCATCGCCTGCCTCCTCTTCAAGGTAAGCAGCGTCACATAGAGGGATATGGGCCCAATGCAGGCAAGTAGGCCTTGTTCAGTTTAGGAAACCGGGTCGGCATGGACGAGTTGGGCCGAAGGGTCTGTTGATGGCTATCCTTTCACACCTTTATATCGTAGCTTATCTCTGTGTGTTTTCTATGCTCAGTTAGGGAGCTGTATCATTCCCGGATTTGACTTCTATTCTCAATGTTAGTGCTTTTGTTGTTTTGGTTTTGTGGGAGCCAGGCCCACTGCCCACTTTGGCCAGCTCTGTAGGTGAGCAGCTACCTTACGTTGGATATATGACTCTGACCCATATGACGGTGTGTAGTTCCAGTCATGCACTATCTTCGCTTTCCCTCTTTGGACTGGATTGTATTTCCTGTGTCTCTGAGAATGTGGGCAGGAGATGGCCCGGTGATTGGCCATAAGGAATAGGAAGGCGGGCAGGCCATTCAGCCTTGAGAGCCTGCACCACCATTAAATAGCACCGTGGCTGTTCCGACATTCCTCATATCCATTTTTCCTGCCCTACCCCCCTAACTCTTGATTCTGGAGGTTCACGGGCCCCCAGGAAGCTGTGTGTTTTGGGTCACTGTGTAGTCTGTTGGACCATGTCTACGTTGGTTGTGGACATTTGTAACCCTCTTCCAGTGATTTGAAAAAAATCTTTTGTGTTTTTGGTTGCACTTCAGGCCCACGCTTCTGATCTTTGGGCACCCGGTGCGGAGGGGGGGAGTGGTCAGGTCCGAGTGGGTCCGCTCCTGGGCCTGGCCAGGCTGGCTATAAGCAGGTCTAGGCAGTGGACTGTGGACTGGGTCATCTCTGTGAACTGCCTGCCCTCCTTCCATGGTTACCTTCGTGCCAGGGTGACATTGGAGCAGGGGCACACTGTGTCCATCAATGCTCTCCATGCCTTGAGAGAGAGAGGGGTGGGCACCGGGGTATACAATGTTTTATTTCCCCCTCCAACTCCATTTGGATTTAGTCCCTTCCCCCTGTCCCTGCATCCTGCCTCCTCCCCCCAGCCCCTTTCCTGCTTTGAATTGCCCATAACAGGCTTTCCATGGAAATATTTAATTGGCTACGCGGGCGATTACTGATAGGGGCTAGTAGGTTAAAAACAAAAAATAAAGATTGCAGTGATGGGGGAAAAGAGATTTCAGTTTTGTGTGATAGCACTTCTGGATATATATAAAAATCGGTTCTAATTTTGGACTAAGAGCCTGATGAAATTTCTTGAGACTGTAGATGTTGATTGATTAATTCGTTGTCACGTTTACCGAAGTACAGTGAAAAACTTTGTTTACGAGCAGTACAGGCAGATCATAGTAAGTAAGGATGTACAGACCAAAAACATTCCCCCCGTGTCTGCGTGGGTTTCCTCTGGGTGCTCCGGTTTCCTCCCACAGTCCAAAGATGTGCAGGCTAGGGTGGATTAGCCGTGTTAAATTGGCTCATAGCGTTCAGGGATGTGTAGGCTAGGGGGGGGTTAGATGGGGATGGGTCTGGGTGGGATGCTCTGAGGGTCAGTGTGGACATGTTGGGCCGAAGGGCCTGTTTCCACACTGTAGGGGTTCTATGAATATTTTATGAAAAGAAGACTTAGACAGAGGCATACAGGTTACATTGCACAGGGCATGCGCTAGGCAAGATCAACATTAGCAAGGTCAGCGCTATTTGAGGCTAGAAAGTCTATTAATGGCCAGGAAGAAGCTGTTCCTGAACCTGCTGGTGCGTGTGTTCAGGCTTCTATAGGTGTGTTTGGTGAGTCATGCACACGTCATGTTGTGTTCTCAGCGTCACCGTGCATCCCTGGCCAAAACATTGTATCCCCGTGTGTTGTTTATTTGGTGCTTACTAATCCCTGATCTAGCTGCGGCAAAAAGTCTGGTGAAGAGCTTCCTGTACAAACTCTTGTTTCTCTCTAAACACTACTCCTCGTGAGATATCTCGTTCATCTCTGTATCTGGCTGCCCTTGTATTACTTAGGAACGAGGGAAGGGCCAGCTGGGCTGGGAAAGGAATTTAACAACAGAGACGGTTGAGGGACAACAGCAGATGGTTAAGAAAATACTTTGTGGTGTTTTAGGCCAAATCAGACTGCCCTAAAATATTTTAAGAAGGTGGCCTGGACCCTAACTTTTTCTTATTTTAAAGGCAAGTATGAAGTGCCATATTCTGGATGCAACTGGTCAAGCCTCCTCAACATTAAGCAAAATGTAATTTATTTAACCACTGCAGTTAAAATACAACGAAAGAAAGAGGAATTTAGAATAACTAAACTCTATTGGAAATTTTAACAGAATAATAGATAAAGTAACAATTGCTGATTAACTGTTCCAATATAGTAACATCCCATAAACACACCCCTCGGCCAAAAGGAAAATTCAGAAAAATAGATTTGTCTTAAGGTAACCCAGCAGCAGAGAGAAACTCCAGCTTCTAGCTATAACGGAGAGAGGGAAAAAATAGCTTCTACTTCTTCAAGCCCACAACAGCAACTGCTTAAAGCTAAGCCTATAAACGAAAAAAAAACTAGGAAGCTTAATCTGTGACAGCTGGCCACACCCAGCCAGGCTGCATCTATTGTTCCAACTTTAAAAAAAACCCAAGGGCTATTGGTGTTTACTTTCTCACAGACAGCTCCATGCCTCTTGTTTAACCTCACTTTAAAGAAAAAGGGACAAAATAACCTCTTGAAGCCACAGCATCATTTCAAAGACTCACAGCAAAGATATATCCCAGTGAGAAAGATGGATTCTAGGAGGAGGTATAAGCCAGACATGGTTAACCAGGGAATTTAAGGATAGCATTAAATTGAAAGGAAAAATATACAATGCAGCAAGGTTTAATGGTAAACCAGAGGATTGGACAAGTTTTAAAAACCAACGAAAGGTGATGAAGATATTATAAAGAAGGGGGAGGTAAACATTGAGGGTAAGCTCACCATTAGTATTAATATGGACAATAAGACAGTCTTTAAATTTATAAAATGGAAGAGAGAAGGTGGAGTGAACGCAGGCCAATAGAGAATAAGGTTAGGAAAATAATAATGGGGAACCAGGCTGACAGAAGTTGAATAAATACATTACATCAGTCTTCACAATAGAAGACATAATTTTTTTTTATTCATTTGTGGGATGTGGGCGTTGCTGGCTGGCCAGCATTTCTTGCCCATCCCTAGTTGCCCCTTGAGAAGGTGGTGGTGAGCTGCCTTCTTGAACCGCTGCAGTCCTCCTGCTGTGGGTTGACCCACAATGCTATTAAGGAGGGAATTCCAGGATTTTGACCCAGCCACAGTGAAGGAACCAAGTCAGGATAGTGAGTGGCTTGGAGGGGAACTTGAAGGTGGGGGCATTCCCATATGTCTGCTGCCCTTGTCCTCCTAGATGGAAGTGGTCGTGTGTTTGGAAGGTGCTGTCTGAGGATCTTTGGTGAATTTCTGCAGTGCATCTTGTAGACAGTACACACTGCTGCTACTGAGTGTCGGTGGTGGAGGGAGTGGATGTTTGTGGATGTGGTGCTAATCAAGTGGGCTGCTTTGTCCTGGATGGTGTCAAGCTTCTTGTGTTGTTGGGGCTGCACTCATCCAGGCAAGTGGGGAGTATTCCATCACACTCCTGACTTGTGCCCTGTAGATGGTGGACAGGCTTTGGAGAGTCAGGAAGTGAGTTACTTGCTGCAGTATTCCTAGCTTCTGGCCTGCTCTTGTAGCCACTGTGTTTACGTGGTGAGTCTAGTTGAGTTTCTGGTCAATGGTAACCCCCAGGATGTTGATAGTGGGGAGTCAGAGATGGTAACACCATTAAATGTCAAGGGGTGATGTTTAGATTGTCTCTTATTGGTGATGGTCAAAGCCTGGCATTTGTGTGGCGCGAATATCACTTGCCACTTGTCAGCCCAAACCTGGATATTGTCCAGATCTTGTTGCATGTGAACATGGACTGCTTCAGTACCTGAGGAGTTGCGAATGGTGCTGAACACTGCGCAATCATCAGCGAACATCTCCATTTCTGACCTTATGATGGATTGGTAAGTAACACAAGCTCTGTTTGATCGAAAAGCTCAAACAGGTTTGCTGAACGGATACTTTCACAGATTACAGTTGCACAGTTACAAAATAACTCCTCTACACACTGTCAGTCTGGCATAGCGCTGCTTGAAACCCTGGAAGTTAATGGATATGTTACCTTGCTCCTGGGTTCATCTGCTCTTACAGCATCTCCATTTACAAGTTTGCTGATGATATATCGCTGTTGCAGGTCAGATCTCAAACAATGAGGAGACAGAATATAGGAAGGAGATTGAGTGCTTAGTGGCATGGTGAAGAAGACAACAGCCTGACCACCAACATCAGCGAAATGAAGGAGCTGGTTATTGACTTCAGGAAGCAGAGTGGAGGGCATATCCCTGTCTGCATCATTGGTGCTGAGGTGGAGAAGGTTGAGAGCGCCTGGTTTCTGGGAGTGGTGATCACCAACAATCTGTCCTGGCATCCCCCCACCCCCCCAATGTTGACACAAGAGTCAAGAAAGCACAACAATGCCTCTACTTCCCCAGGAGGCTAAGGAAATTCAGCTTGTCCATAATGACTCTTATCAACTTTTATAGACGCACCATAGAACAGGGATGCATCACAGCTTGGGATGGCAACTGCTCTTTCCAAGGCCACACAATACCACAGAGAGTCATGAGCACAGCCAAGTCTATCACACACAGACCAGCCTTTCATCCATTGACTCCGTCTGAAAGACCATCATCCTCCCTATAGCAAAGACAGCTTATGCACTGTGCCTTAATGCCTAATGCCCAGTGGCTCTGAGCTCCATAGTCATGATGTGCCTTGACAGGCTCGTCATGGTCCACATCGATTCTAGCCTCCCAGCCTGCTTCCATCTCCTGCATTTTGCCTGCCAATGTAACAGATCCACAGCGGACGCCATTTCCCAAGCCCTGCACTCATCCCTGGAACACCTGGACTGCAAGGACTCCTACTCATTGACTACAGCTCTGCTTTCAACACCATAATCCCCTCCAGACTGATCTCAAAACTCTGAGGCCTAGGTCTTGGCTCTGCCCTCTGCAACTGATCATCAGCTTCCTGACCCACAGAGCACAATCAGTGAGGATAGTTTACATAAGTGGGATTTATATTTACTGGAACAGCATACAATTAGAATCTTGTTGTATTCAAGAATAGTTCAGGGGGAATTCTTTGGTTTGTTAACAGTTCAGTTAATCTGTTCACTGTTAGAGCTAGATAAATAAATTGTTGCTTATAGAGTGAGTGAAAGGAGTTCATTTCATTTAACCACTCCTTTGGAACAGCTTGAGGGTGAGAGGCAGGTTATACCACCTTTCAGAGATTACAGAGCGAGGCAGGCCTCTCTGGGTGTTTCGGTGTTAGTTATCACAGGGGAGTAGATCTCCGCTTTATAACACACAACAGTGCTGACAATCTCTTCTCGTTTTCCCCTCAGGTTCCTCCCGAAGTAAGTATGCATTTTTTCTGATATTTTTATTTGGTGATCTGATTTGGCTGATTCTCTGCTTAATGCTCTGGTCAGTGTTTACCAACTGGAATGAGCTGATATTCCCGATTATTGCGACAATGTGTGACATTTTATGGGTTCCGTGTGGGACCCATTCACTCTTCTGGAAGACCTGGGGCAAGTCCGTCTCGGACATTTCCCGGAGGCCCAGAGGGATTGTGTCCTGCTCGGGTACATTCCACACTCAGGACTCCCAGCTCCCCACAAACCACACCGCCTTCCCCCGCCCCAATTCTCACACACCGCCTTCCCCCGCCCCAATCCTCACACACCGCCTTCCCCCACCCCAATCCTCACACACACCGCCTTCCCCCACCCCAATCCTCACACACACCCC
>JAHRHZ010000164.1:149815-161927 GCA_024137785.1 Ginglymostoma cirratum
GAATGGGGCAGAGACTGGGGCATGGGACAGGGACTGGGGGAATGGGGTGGAGACTGGGGGAATGAGGTAGGGACTGGGGGAATGGGGCAGGGACTGGGAGAACTGGGCAGAGACTGGGGAACGGGGCAGAGACTGGGGGAACGGAGCAGAGACTGGGGGAACGGGGCAGAGACTGGGGGATTGAGGTAGAGACTGGGGGACAGGGCGGAGACTGGGGAATGGGGTGGAGACTGGGAGATTGGGACGGAGAGTGGGGGATGGGGTGAAGTCTAGGGGATGGGGTGAAGACTGGGGGAATGGGGTGGAGACTGGGGGAATGGGGCGGAGACTGGGAGATTGGGGCGGAGACTGGGGGATGGGGTGAAGTCTAAGGGAATGGGGCGGAGACTGGGGAAATGGGGAAGGCACTGGAGTATGGGACAGGGACTGGGGGAATGGAGCAGAGACTGGGGCATGGGACAGGGATTGGGGGAATGGGGTGGAGACTGGGGAAATGGGGCAGGGACTTGGGGACGGGGCAGAGACTGGGGGAATGGGGTGGAGACTGGGGGAATGGGGTAGGGACTGGGGAAACGGGGTGGAGACTGGGGGAACAGGGCAGAGACTGGGGAAACGGGGCAGAGACTGGGGGAACGGGGCAGAGACTGGGGGAACGGGGCAGAGACTGGAAGCAGAATGAGACTGGGGCACTGGACTGTGTTTTGGTGAAAGAGTGAGCCCTGAGCGTGGGTCTGAGATGGAAGTGACCTGAACCTGAGACTGGAGAATAGGCCTGGCCTCAGCATTCTGAGATTCTCACCCACTGAGTTGTTGAGGAATGTGTAACAAGGCAGTGCCCTGTACTCTGCTCCAGTCACCTTCACAGATCAGCTGTACACGTTAGGGGCTGCATTAGATGTGGCCCCTGCTCACATCCTGCAGATTGGGCTGTATGCAGGATGCCCTTGATTTAGGTATCTTAGCTTTTATAGTCATGTTTGCTCAAGCGCACAACTACAGGAATACAGTGAGAAGTCTATAATATTGCCATAGACATCTCCATCTTAGATAGCTAGGAACAAAAAAGAACTCAGGTACGAAGTAGTAAGAGAAACGAGAGTTAAAACGTTATGCATGACTTCACAGAATATTGGAAAATAGGTAACATTTACATTAAAGCCTCCCATAGTTGAAACAAGGAAAATAAAGGAATAAATTACAAGTTGAACAGTCTTTGGTGAGCGCTTGATAAAGAGAGAGTGTGAGCTAACGTTGACAGAAGGCTCGAGCTGAGTGTAATTCCACAGGAGAACAAGCAATGGTCTGCACTGATTAGTGACTGTGCGTTGGATTCACCAGTGACCCCAGTGGGGGTAAAAAATGTCAAAAAGATTGTCCCTTCCCTTTCAGCCATGACCCAGGGTCTGACAGTCAGGGTCTGGTCCCTCTAGCTGTTTGCCACCAGCACAGCTTCCTGCCTGTTTGGGTGCTATCCAAGGCATGCTGCAGTTGTTGAGACACATTACCTCTTCAGACACAGCAGTTGGCTGGAATACTGCCAGGCAAATGGCAGTATATTTGACACTCTGTTTTACTCACTGTGGTCACTGTGTCTAGACTTAACTGGCAGGTACAGTTCAGTGGAACAGGAAGACTTGACAAACACGATTTCAGACGCCTGTGGGAAAAGCTGTTGCTTTTTAAGGTACGTTGGGACAAACAGCAAAGGTTCACAAGATGTTTTGGTTAATGACAGACTGAGACGTGACAAGAGTTTTGCTATGACTCACATAACTTGCTCTGCTGCATTCCATCATCCCTGAACCTGGCCATATTTCCCACTTCGTTGTCCATTGAGTTTCTCTGAGAGAACTTCCACTGGGCATCTGCAGTGGAACCATATCTATCACCACTTGCTCTCAGTTTGCTTCCTCTGAGGGTGATTGCGTTTCTGATCAAATAGTTCAAGCTCATGAGTTCAATTCCCACCATCACATTGTATGAAATTGGCTGGACTGGCACGAGGATGGTGACCATTACAGACTGCCAGACAGTCAGAAAAACCCAATGGTTTATTGTCTGATATCGTCAGATGCTGAACTTTGACTTCTGTTTATCCGTTCATAGCACATGGGCTGGGCCAGCATTTCTTGCCCATCCCTAGCTGCCCTTTGAGAAGGTGGTGGTGAGCTGCCTTTTTGAACCGCTGCAGTTCACTTGCTGTCAATTGACCTACAATGTTATTAGGGAGGGAATTCCAGGATCTTGACCCAGCGACAGTGAAGGAACGGTGATATATTTCTGAGTCAGGATGGTGAGTGGCTTGGAGGGGAATTTATGCGTGGTGGCGTTCCCATGTATCTGTTTTCCTTGTCCTTCTAGATGGAGGAGGTTGTGGGTTTGGAAGGTGCTGTCTGAGGGTCTTGCTGATAGTAAACACTGCTGCTACTGAGCGTCGGTGGTGGAGGGAATGGATGCTTGTAGATGTAGAGCCAATCAAGCGGCTGCTTTGTCCTGGATGGTGTCAAGCTTCTCGAGTGTTGTTGGGGCTGCACCCATCCAGGCAAGTGGGGAGTGTTCCATCACACTCCTGACTTGTGTCTTGTAGATGTTGGACATGGTTTGGGGAGTCAGGAGGCGAGTTACTCACCGCAGGATTCCCAGTTTCTGGCCTGCTCTTGTAGCAATAGCTTTTATGTGGTGAGTCCTGTTGAGTTCCTGGTCAATGGTAACCCCCAGGAAGTTGATATTTGGGGAATCAGTGATGGTTACATATTGAATGTCAAGGGGGCGATGGTTAGATTGTCTCTTATTGGTGACGGTCATAGCCTGGCATTTGTGTGGCGCGAATATCACTTGCCACTTGTCAGAGCAAGCCTGGATATTGTCCAGATCTTGTTGCATGTGAACATGGACTGCTTCACTATCTGAGGAGTCACAAATGGTGCTGAAGATTGTGCCGTCATCAGTGATCATCCCCACTTCTGACCTTATGATGGAGGGAAGGTCATTGATGAAGCAACTTAAGATGGTTGGGCCTAGGACCCAAATTTCTAATTCCTCTCTGGCTTCGTGATACGAGCCAGAGGGTGGTGGTAGAAGGCTGTATGAAACACTAGAACCCAAAGTGCAGTGGTGTACCACAGGGATAACTGCTGGTTCTTTATTGTTTGTAATCTTCATAAATGGTGTAGAAGAGATTGTGGAAGGATGATAGGTAAATTTGCAGATGACACAAGGATTGGCCGATTGATTAACAGAGAGGAAGGAGGTCTTAGGTTAAAGGAAGATATGAACAGAGTGGTCAGGCAGGTAAATACATGGCTGATGGGATTTAACCCTGATAAATGTGAGGCAATATAATTTGGAAGAAAGAACAAGACAAGGGAACACTCAATGAATGGCAAGACACTAGGAAGCTCAGAGGATCAAGGGGATGCTGTTCTCTGAAGACAGAAGAACAGATTAATAGGCTAGTTAAGGCAGAATATGGGACACTTGCCTTTATCAGTTGTGGTATAGATTACAAGAGCAGGGAGGTTATGTTGGAGCTGTCCAGGATCTTGGCTCGGCCACAGCTGGAGCATTGTGTGCAGTTCTGGTCACTGCACTATCGGAAGGATGTGACTGCACTGGAGGGGGTGCAGAGGGAAATTTGCCAGGATGTTGCCTGGGATGGAGCATTTCAGCTACGAAGGGAGACTGGATAGGTTCAGGTTGTTTTCTTTAGAGCAGAGAAGGTTGAGGGGGTAATATTGAATACGATTGAGGGGCACAGACACGGTGAAAACCAGTTTTCTATTTAGTTGAAGGCTTAATAACAATGGGCATAATTTTAAAGTGAAAGTTAGAGGGGATTGGAGGAAAGGATTTTTCACCCAGACGGTGGTGGGGAATCTGGAATGCATGGCCCGAGAGGGTAGTAGAGGCTGGAAATCTCACAACCTTTAAAAAGACCATGGATGAGCACTTAAACTGTCATAACATTTAAGGTCTTGGGGAAATCATTAGAAATTGGGACTAGCATACATTTCGAATCATTTTCTCAGTACAGACTCAATGGGCTGAAGGGCCTCATTTGTAGATTTAATGATTCTATGACACTATCCTGAGGAGCTCCTGCAGAGATGTCACGGAGCTGAGATGACTGACCTCCCAACAGCCATAATCGTCCCTTTTCATGCTGGGTATAACTCGAACAAGTGGACAGCTTTACAGCTGACATTTTGCTCGGGATCCTTGATTATTTCTGCCAGTTTAAAAATATTGAGCATCGCTATGCTGCCTGTCCCAAGCCCACAGCTTTCAGTGAAGTTGCAGTCACTGATATTGGAGAGGATGGCTTCCAGGTTTCTTGTTTTGGCGAAAGGGGACAATGAGAGAAGGCGAGTAATGTTTGCCTGAGGGTCCTGGGAGGATGGAAGGATGATGGTTTAATAAATAATACTTCATTGCCGGGATAGTGAGAGCTCTGTCATTTTGGAAGGAAATTCTGAGTCGCTTTGTCTGTGTGTTAGGAACTATTCCACAAGAGGGACATGGACGGTACGGGACTGCTGCATCCAACACAACTCTCTGACAGCCTGCAGGAAGTTGGTAAGTTTCCAGCCTCCAATGATACCATTAGGATTGGCTGTGCATTGGTGAAGCTACAAGTGAGATTGATAATCTTGGCCTGGTCTTCTTTGGAGTAGAGGCGTGCATTAAGCTTAATTTTTCACCAGCAAGAAGAGCAGTGATAAAAATTACCATGTCTGATAGTGCAGAGAGAGAGTTTCACTCTGTATCTAACCCCAAGGTGTGTCTGCATTGGGATTGTTTGATGGGACACCGTAGAGAGAGTTTCACTGTATCTAACTTGTGCTGTATGAATTCTCAGTGAATAATGATTTATCCATGTTGTTTTATTTTTAACTAACTGTGAAAATGTTAGTTTGAGCTTGAGATTAGAGCTTCCAGTGTGCTTACTGTCATCAGTTCAATATACAATTCCTTTGCCGACTATGTTATCTCTGTCATTATTCCATTCTACATTGGATAGTTGTGTCCAATCTCTCATCTCTCAGTTTTACAATGAGCATTACTCTGGATCTAACCTCATGCTGTATCTGTCCTGGGAGTGGTCCTTGGGGACATTGTGAAGGGAACATTATTCTGGATCTAATTTGTGCTGCACCTGTCCTGGGAGTGGTTGACAGGATAGTGTAGTGGGACTTGGCGTATCTAACCAGGATTGAGGCAACAGTGTAGCAATAGTTTTATGTTCCTAACCAGTATTATATTTATTCTGAGAGTGTTTGGTAGGATAACTGTTATGATCCCAGCTGATGTTATTACTGGACATGTCAGATCCCTGACTGAAATCTGGCTTAATGGATCATATTTTGATTTTGTGGTTTTAACAATGTGATCATTCACTGAAACATAACACACAATGATGCGGATTTGGGTTTAACACGAAAAGATAAGCCTATTACGTAAAAGAAATGAAGATAAAGTAGAATAAACCAGATTATTTACTCATACCACAAATTCAAGATTTTGAAACACACCGCGAAAAAAACCATTAGTCCTAAAAAAGCTCCTTTACAGTCCTCACACCAGAGAAAATTCCGATCAACTTCACATTTATGGGATTTAATTTAACTGTGACGTTAATGCCCACCTTGAAATTCTGATCAACTCTTCCTGGAGCCTTCAGACATCTCAGCTTGAATTTTCTCACTTCAAATAACCCTTGCTCTGTTTTTAACCAAACATTTCTGGTCTGGAACGTTTAATGTGACACAGAGGTAATCTCTATTTTATCAGTTCTAAACTACATCTTTTTCTCCGGAGCAACTGTCCAGCTACAGCTAAGACTTTTGAAAACTACTCCAAACTGGAACACACAAGATATTTTTTCAAGCTTTGGTGTTACCCTAAACTCAAAAAAAATTCCAGATTCTATTACCTGAATACAGTCCCTGGAAGGGGAGGGGTTTAGTTTTGACGGACAGCATGTCGGCACAGGCTTAGAGGGCTGAAGGGCCTGTTCCTGTGCTGTAATTTTCTTTGTTCTTTGTAAAGCGTATTACACTACATCGTTTACGTTGCTTGCTTGTAAGCTGTCCCAATGTAATCGAAAGTTTACATGAAGTCTCTTCCTAATGCTGTGTTTTAAAAGAAATCATCATTCCTCCGGAAATATTTACAAGAAAATCATTGAGCCTCTTCAGGCATGGAAAACACACGTCACTAGTTTAAAATCCAAAAACATCCAAAAATAAATGATATTCTAAGATATGTAAGTCACACACAATGTAACGGGAGGTTTGTTTGTCCAACTCCATGTTGAATCTACATGGGCTGTGTTTGATGTGTGGTGGGAGCTTTACTTGGTATCTAACTCACACTTCATCTTCCCTGGTGCTGTTTATTAGAATAGAGCCCTGAGAGTTTTATTCTGTATCTAACCTGTCATCTCTTCAGAGTACTGAGTGGGTGATTTACTTGTATTTAATCTACGTTGTACCAAGAGTCATAGCGTTGTATAGCACAGAAACAGACCCCTCAGGCTAAATTGTCCACGCCGACCAGCCATCCCAAACTGACATAGTCCCATTTTCCAGCATTTGGCCCATATCCCTCTAAATCCTTCCTATTCATGTACCTATCCAGATGCCTTTTAAATGTTGTAATTGTACCAGCCTCCACCACTTCCTCTGGCAGCTCATTCCGTACACGCACCACCCTCCGCGTGAAAAAGTTGCCTCTTAGGTCCCTTTTAAATCTTTCCCCTCTCACATTAAACCTACGCCTTCTCATTTTTGACTCTCCCACCCTGGGAAGAAAACATTGTCTATTCATCCAATTCATGCCCCTCATGATTTTAGAAACGTCTATATCGAGCAGTCTGATGAGTGTTTAATACGGCAGTGTAATGAGAGTCCTATTATGTATCTAGCCTGTGTTGTACCTGTTCTGAGAGGGTTTGCAGGACAGTACAGTGGGACTTGGTGTTCTATTTACCCTGTGTTATATTGCTTCCAGAATTCTGCATGTTAGCCATGGTGACTGTTACATTAGCATAGCCGTCCCTCACCTCAATAAACATGAAATGTACTGAAAATAAGTTACAAGCTCTGATGATGGGTTGATGAAAAGTAAAGGGTCTCACAGTAAATGCTATTTTTTTTCATGTTACTTTGTGGATGATTTTCTTTGTGTCTCTAAGGATTTAGAGTGACTAACTCTGCACTCAATCTCATGACTCTGAGGTTCGGTGACTCATCAGGAAGGATCAGTTTGGAGAGTTTCACTAACTGCTTTCTTCGTGTGGAGTTTACAACCAGTAAGTGGCTCTCAGTTATCACAGAGATAGGGGGCGAAGGGGATGGACACCATTCAGTGCAACATCTCCTTGTGAGAGAGCTTTCAAATTAGAGCCACTCCCTGCTCTTTTCCCAGAGTCCTGGTAAAATTCCTCCTTTGCACCTGAAAGAATGGATCATCTTCTATCATTCGTCCCATTAGTGAGTTCCAGACTGTAACTCACTGACTAAATGTTTTTCTCCATCTCTCCCATGGCTTTTTGTTACTTAATTTAGATCTGACTCTCTGACAAGTTGAAAGCGTTCTTCTCTATCAACTCTACAAAAGCCCCTCACAGTTTTGAGAATCTCTATTACATCTCCTGTTCTCCACTGAAAGAAGAACAATCCCAGCATTACTCATTTGTCCACACATGTGAAATCCCTCATCTTTGGAAGGCTCCCTTGTTTCTCTTGCTCTGTCTTCTAGCGCTCCAAGGTAGAAACAACCCTCTAGCGGACGCCAAACAAACACATGTTTTGAACTCTCCATGTTGAGAGTATCCAGGACATTTTCGAGGATAAGAGATAAAAGGTACTGCAGATGCTGGAGAATCCGAGACAACAAGCACGGCTGTGTTCATCCAGCCCCGTGCTTGTTGTTTCACATTTTCGAGGAGACAGTTTAAGGTCACACCAGGTCAGGAAGTCCTTCCTGATTTTCTTTATCCTAACACCTTGCCAATCTATATCACATGGCTACTTACATAGTCATAGCGTCATAGGGTTGTACAGCATGGAAACGGACCAACTCGTCCATGCTGACCAGATACCTTAAATAAATCTACTCCCATTTGCCAGTATTTGGCCCTTATCTCTCTAAACCCTTCCTATTCGTGTATCCATCCAGATGCCTTTTCAATGTTGTAATTGTACCAGCCCCCACCACTTCCTCCGGTAGCTCATTCCATACGCACACCACCCTCTGCATGATAACGTTGCCTCTTAGGGTCCCTTTTACATCTTTCCCCTCTCACCTTAAACCTATGCCCTCTAGTTTTGGACTCCCCTACCCTGGGGAAAAGACCTTGGCTATTCACCCTATCCCTGCCCCTCATGATTTTATAAACCTCTTTAAGGTCACCCCTCAGCCTCCAACGCTCCAGGGAAAATAGCCCCAGCCTATTCAGGTTCTCCCTATAACTCAAACCCTAGTTATCTGCTTTTTCACATGTTACATTTCTGTTTAGCTCTTTTACAGGATGTGTTTGTTGCTGGCCTGGCCAGTATTTATTGCCCATCTTAAATTGCCCAGGGGGCAGTTAGGAGTCAACTAAATTGTAGGCCAGAGGTGAAGACAGCAGTTTCCTTCCCAAAAGGTCATAAATGAACAGATGGGTTCGATGGCAATCATGTACCTGTCTATTAGACTGGCTTTTCATTTCATATTTTTATTGAATCCAAGTTTCACCGTCTGCGTGGTGGATTCGAACCCATAGCCCCAGAACATTAACCTGGAGTCCTGGATTAATAGTCCAATGATATTAGCGCTACACCATCACCTTCCGTGCTGATAGTCCCACAGTGGAACCTGCTCAGGGAAACATTGTTCAATTAACCTACTCAGACATGTTATAACTCACTTGCAGAGAAGGGGAAATGGGTAGGCACATGACCAAAGTCGGTGCAGGAAAATAGCAAGTGATTTATATGGAAGTGTGAGAGGAAATGATATGTGCTATTAGATACCATCTTAACATGGAGTCCTGGGAATGTTCTGGAAAACTAGAGCAGTGATGTACTGCTAAGGCTCTATATGACTCTGGTCAGACCACATTTGGAATATAGTGAGAAGGTATCGGGCCCCATATCTAAGGAAGGATATGCTGGCCTTGGAGAGGGTGCAGAGGAAGTTTATAAGAATGATCTCAGGAATGAAGGGCTTGTCATTTGAGGAGTGGTTGAAGGCTCTGGGTCTGTACTTGATGGAGTTTAGACGGATAAAGGGGAATCTGATTGAAACTTACAGAACACTGAGGGTCCTGGATAGAGTGGACGTGGAGAAGATGTTTCCACTGGTAAGAGAGACTGGGACCTGATGGCACAGCCTCACAGCAAAGGGACAATCCTTTAGAACTGAGCTGAGGAGGAATTTCTTCAGCCGGAGGGTGATGGCTCGATGGAACTCATTGCCACAGAAGGCTGTAGCCAAGTAACTGAGTGTATCTGAGACAGAGATAGATAGGTTCTTGGTTAGTATGGGGATCAAGGGTCACGGGGAGAAGGTAGGAGAATGGGGTTGAGAAAAATATCAACCATGATTGAATGGCAGAGCAGACTCGATGGGCCGAACGGTCTAATTCTGCTCCTAAGTCTTATGGTCATGATTAGTAGAGCAGTTATTGAAGATAAGGCTCTATGGGCTTTACAAAGAGAGGAATATTACAAAGACAGCGAGTTACACTAACAGATACAAAACCCTCATGTAACCTCAGCTGGAGTAAGTCCACTTGAACTGCCAGGCCTCATCCCTTCTCCTCCTGGGGAGCAGCCTGTGGTCTGAGCAGTGGGCACCCACCGAAGCCAGCAGCTGTAGCTGGCATTACAGAGCTGCCAGACAAAGTCCCTGGCAGGCTATTGCCTGGTGTGGGACCTGTACCCAGATCAGTGCTCAAGTGCCAGTCTGAAACAGTTACAGCTGGGGGCGGGGGGGGCGCAGTGCGGTATGTGGACTGTACCGTGGCCTGTAACATCTGGCCCTATGATTCTGCTCCCGGTCTAACCTCATCTAATGCAGGTATTTGATTCCATCGTTGAAGCAATTTGGCTAAAATGGGAAAACACAGGAGTAGCTGGTAGGACGGAGCCGGTCAGCTTAATATCATTGGCAGGAAAGGTAATAGAGATTTACTACAACGAAAATGTTGACAAAATATCAGAGATGAAGAACATAATGAACAAAATTGTGGATTTCTAAAGTTAAGGCCAAACTTATTGAAATTCTTGAAGGGATTAGAGCAAACAAATTAGACATGGATTTGTAGAAGGTCTTTGAATAACATAAAGTGGTTCAAGGTATCAGGGTATGTGGGACTGGGGAGCAGAATGTATAAGGAGCTCTACAAAATAGGAAACAGTGAGAGTCCAGTGGAATTTCTCAGAGCTAGGAGGGGTGGGGAAGGGCCTTTTACTGGACCCATTTTTACATTCGCTCAGTGATCATGATATCCACATGTTTAGATGATATCAGTTTGAAATGGAGGTGCTTCAAGTTAATAAGGTGGAGGGCTGCAGCAAGATACAGGCAGAGGAGAACACGTGACTCGATGAAGCAAGGTATGAGGTGACTCAGTTTGGGGGAGACATTGGGAACTGAAACACCAAATTGCGGGTGAGGGCAAGAGATTTGGAAATACAGCTCTGAAAGTAGCAGCAGAAATTGATAAGGTCATAGTGCAAACAAACTAGAGGAATAAAATGCAAAGGTAGGCAGGCTGTGCCATTTCTACAGATCCTCAGTTCGATCTTGCACTTGCATTGCTGAGAGCTATTCTAGCCTCCAGGCGATGCAGAGGGTATTGAAGCCCTGGAAAAAAGAAGTGTAGAAAATATTTATGAGTGAGTTATTGGGAAGATGAAGCCAAACAGAAGGATTGAGCAGGTGAGGAGGGATTTCTTTGTGAAATGAAGAGTAAGCAGGGAACCAGAGAATCTGTTGTTCTACCTCCCGGGGTAGTGCACTGGGTAACCGTTATTCCCAGGTTAATCACAAAAGTTGAAGATTTAATAAAAGTACACACAGTTCCTCAGTTAAGCTGACTTTTAGACTCAAGTTGACAGAAGGCAGGGGCCATGTTTCTGTATGTAACAGAAATTACTGCTTGTTACATATACATCAATTCTAGCTCCAGGAAGATAATGGTGAAATGTTGATATATAACTCGACTCGTTAAAACTCAAACACCCTGATAAACCAGAGATGAAAGGTACTGCAGATGCTGGAGAATGCGAGATAACAAGGTGTGGGGCTGGATGAACACAGCAGGCCAAGCAGCATCATAGGAGCAGACTTCTGATGAAGGGTCTAGGCCCGAAACGCCAAGCTTTCCTGCTCCTCTGATGCTGCTTGGCCTGCTGTGTTCATCCAGCTCTACACCGTGTTAACCCTGATAAACCACTACTGATACACACACACATACACACACACACACAGAGTGATTCTTGCCCCTATTGTTTGCCATCTCTTGTCCAGTTACCTCTCACTAGCTTGAAGGAGGCACTGAGTAACTGGTTCACAGCTCAAAACCTCTCTGGTTCATTGGGAATAAGCAATAGCATCTTGTGAGGGGGTAGGAATCTGGCTTTGTTCAGGTTTGAGGTGTTTACTTACTGCATAGAGCAGGACAGCTCCTCACCTTCTGGAGGTCCGATGGCTTCTGACCCAAACGTTCCCACCCACAAGCTTTCAGCTATCTCAGAGCCAATCACATCATCGCTGGCAAGCAGAAAGCCTTTGTGATTGACAACCAGTCGCTATTCCCCAGACCAATCAGCTACTTGTTGCTGGGCAAATCCCCGCTTGTACGCACTTTGAGCTCCGGCTCACCTGCAATGAGACTTCCCCCTCACTGCCTGAACAAACAGCTGGGTCAACGCTGCTTACAATGAGTGCCCAGGACCTTGCTTTAAAACCGTGCAGCTATGTTTCCATGAGCTTCATTTACACACTCGCAGGTCTCCTTTACACACCGCTTCATTTACACACCCACAGGCATCTTTTACACACAGCTTCATTTACACACCCACTGGCCTCCCTTACACACCCACAGCTTCATTTACAC
>JAHRHZ010000164.1:184725-195646 GCA_024137785.1 Ginglymostoma cirratum
TTGACCTGCTGTGTTCATCCAGCCCCATGCTTGTTATCTCATCATTAATTTTAAGTTGTTTGTTACAGTAAAAGTCTTGCAATTTTAACCTGTTGGACAATTTTTAAGTACGCTGCTGGGTATTCAGTTTCTTTTAAAGTACTGGGATTTTGTGAGGAACGTAACAAATCTGCGCAAAATTAAAGGCAGGTTAGATCTGACAAACATTTCCTTCAAAGGTGGGCTTTTATGGGTAAATAAATGGTCAGAAGTTGTTTGATAAAGTGCCATGAATAGACTTATAGCACTTCCATCTGGAAAGACACGAATAGCAGATACATGGGAATACCACTACCTGTATATTTCCCTCCAAGCCGCTCCCCATCCTGACCGGGAAATACAATCGCTGTTCCTGCTGCAGGCCATTCAGCCCATCGAGTTTCCACCAACCTCTCCGAAGAGCGTCCCACCCAGACCCACCCCTCCTATCCCTGTAACCCTGCATTTCCCGTGGCGAACCCACCTAGCCTGCACACCCCTGCACACTATGAGTAATTTACCGCGGCCAATCCACCTAACCTGCACATCTTTGGACCGTGGGAGGAAACCCACACAGACACGGGGAGAATGTGCAAACTCCATGCAGTCGCCTAAGTGTGGAATTGAACCCAGGCCCCTGGCGCTGTGAGGCAGCAGTGCTAACGACTGGGCTACTCTGACACCAGTTTGGTTATGGACCAGACCAGAGCCCCTCAAAATATTTTAAGAAGATAGCCTTGACCCTGACTTTTTCTTATTTTAAAGGTAGATGTGAAGTGCCATGTTCCAGATGCAATGCAACTGGTCAAACTACTCAACCCTAAGCAAAACACAGTTTATTTAAACACTGTAGTTAAAATACAACCAAATGTAGAGGAATTTAGAATAAGTTAACTCTATTGGAAACTTAACGGAATAATAGATACAGTAACATCCCATAAACACACCCCTTGGCAAAAAGGAAAATTCTAACACAGATTCTCACATGCAGTTCTCCAATCCAGGAGGACAAAAAATACATCGAGAAAATTCAGAGAGTGTAGCAGCCTGGAGACATTCACTGAAGTTTCCAACTCTGTTGAGACGCCGACAGCTTCAGACACTGCTGAAAAGCCAAAACTCAGAAATCATCATCTGTGAGAGCTGGCAACAGACATGCTGCTTTCAGAAAAAAAACTCAAGGCCTCCCAAGCTGTTTACTCAAGTTGTCTAAACTAGCCAGCTCGGAGCTTCTGCCTTACAATCTCTCTCTTAAAAGAAACCAGGACAAAATAACCTCTTAAAGTGACAGCATTGTCACACCTCAGTGTCTCAGGTCAAATGCTGGAGCTCCTGCCCTAGCAGCAATGTGCATTTGCTGGCAGCACAGGGAGTTCAATAAGACAGCTTACCACCACCTTCCCGAAGGCACAGTCGGGATGAGCAATAAGTTCTAACCTAGTTAGTGATGCCTACATCCTGTGAACAATTTGGAAATAAATAAGTGAGGTGATGTTCCGCATTAGGAACTGCCTCTAAACATCAGTGGTTCAGTTTGTTTATGTGTGACGTCTAATGTCTTACTCATTCCGCCCAGGCATGTCCTGTTCTTCCACACTTTCTAACTCATTTAAAGCCGCATGGTTCTATCCTAAAATCTGACTCATGTGTCTCTTGAAGCTCTTGGACCAGGTTCCATGCACACGTTTGTCATTTTTGCACTGTCACTATGTGTGAGCCAATTCACAAGCTGCTGGATGAAATTTAATGCGGAGATCAGTCAAGTGATTGAATGAGTTGCAGATGTTTCTGGGATAAACCGATATCGACCCAGAACAGAGATTCGACTCAATGTTAACTCTGCTTTCTCTCCACGGATGCTGCCAGACCTGTTGAGTTTCTCTAGCCGTTTCTGTTTTCTATCCAATCCTTCTTCGTAACTAAAACTGTCCAGCCCAGGCACTATCCTGGTAAATCTCCCACGTACCCTCTCCAGTGCTATCACATCGCTCGTATAAAGTGGATTCCAGAACTGCACACAATATTCTAGCTGCAGCCTAACCATGGCTCCAGCATAACCTCTCTGCTCTTAAACTTTGTACCTTGGTTATAAAAGCAAGTATCCCATTTGGCTTCTTAACCACTTTATCCACCTGCCCTGATACCCTAAAGGACTGGTGTATATGCTCACCATGGTCCCTCTTCTTCCCTGGGTCCTACTGTTCATCATGTATTCCCTTGCCTTGTTTGTTCTGCCTAAGTCAATTGCCACCCATTTATCTGATTGAATTCCATTGGCCAGCGGAAATGGCCATCTAGATCCTCCTGTATTCTCACTGTTCACTGCCTCGCCAGTTTTTGTGTCATCCATAAACGTACTGATCAACTCTCCTATGTTCAAATCTAAATCATTTGTACGTACCAGAAGCGTTAAGGACCCCAACACTGACCCCTGCAGAATCCCGGTGGAAACATTCTTCGAGCCACAAAAACATCCCTCGAACATCACTCTCTGCTTAAGCCCCACATCCATTGCCATTTGGGGAAATGAGTCCCCCGTTTCCAACAGTCTTTCTGTGAAGAGATAATAGGTACTGCAGATGCTGGAGAATCCGCATTTCCCGCAACTCATCCCTCACACCCCGTCCCCGCAATAACAACCAAAAAAGAATCCCCCTCGTCCTCACATATCACCCCACCAACCTCCGGATCCAACGCATCATCCTCCGACACTTCAGCCATCTGCAGTCAGACCCCACCACCAAAGACATTTTTCCTTCCCCACCCTTGTCTGCTTTCCAGAGGGACCACTCTCTCCGTGACTCCCTTGTCCGCTCCACACTCCCCTCCAGCCCCACCACACCCGGCACTTTTCCCTGCAACCGCAGGAAGTGCTACACCTGCCCCCACACCTCCTCCCTCACCCCAATCCCAGGCCCCAAAAAGACTTTCCACATCAGGCAGATGTACACCTGCACATCTGCCAATGTGGTATACTGCATCCACTGTACCCGTTGTGGCCTCCTCTACATTGGGGAAACCAAGCGCAGGCATGGGGACCGCTTTGCAGAACATCTGCGCTCAGTTCGCAACAAACAACTGCACCTCCCAGTAGCGAACCATTTCAACTCCCCCTCCCATTCCTCAGATGACATGTCCATCCTTGGCCTCCTGCAATGCCACAGTGATGCCAACTGAAGGCTGCAGGAACAGCAAATCATATTCAGCCTGGGAACCCTGCAGCCTAATGGTATCAATGTGGATTTCACAAGCTTCAAAATCTCCCCTCCCCCAACCGCATCCCAAAACCAGCCCAGCTCATCTCCACCTCCCTAACCTGTTTTTCCTCTCACCCCAAGCCACACCCCCATCTCCTATCTACCAACATCATCCCGCCCCCTTGACCTGTCCGTCCTCCCTGGACTGACCTATCTCCTCCCTACCCCCCTACCTACACTCACCTTTACTGGCTCCATCCCCGCCTCTTCGACTTGTCTGCCTCCTCTCCACCTATCCTCTCCTCTATCCATCCTCTATCCGCCTCCCCCTCTCTCCCTATTTATTTCAGAACCCCCTTCCCCTCCCCCATTTCTGATGAAGGGTCTAGGCCCGAAACGTCAAGCTTTCCTGCTCCTATGATGCTGCTTGGCCTGCTGTGTTCATCCAGCCCCACACCTTGTTATCTCAGTCTTTCTGTGAAAACTGTTTTCGCTCACAGTACGACTGAGTTCCAGTCTAAGATGATGTCTCCTTATTCTGGACACTTCTACTGCAGCAATGGATTTAGGCTTATCTGCTTGCAGTAATTTTAATTTTAAATTTTGCTAGATAATCCCTCAAGTCTCTGAATGTGAAGGAGCACAAGCTGAGCGTACGCACCTCATAAACTGTACCAGAATATATAGCATGGTGTCAGTTGGATTGTTCTGTCTCTACTTTTCTGTAAAATATACATTTCCTTCCTGAGGGTTGACGCTGACAATTGAGTACAGATGGGTTTAACCAAGGGTCTGTAAGAGTATTGTGTAATTTATCACCTTTGTACTCTAATCCCCCTGAGAAATAGGGAAATATTGCATTTGTTTTTTGTCATTAATATTTTTAGTGTTTTTCAGACAGTTAGATCCTTTTGCCTTCTGTCCCTACAGCTTCTAGTCTCACACTATTTGCTGTTTCATCTGTCTTCAGCCTGGAGTGAATGATCTTTGTTAAGGTCCCAACTGCAAACTGAAAGAACCATATTTATCAACCAACCCAAAATATAATGAAATTACCAACAAGGTTTCTGTAATCTTTACTTCCCGAAAATCAGGACCGAGGTAAACTAAATGTGTATTAACAGGTAACTGATACTCCACCTTAAACCACCAATATAATAAAGGTACATTTGACACAACTGCGAGAACATGCAGCTCCTCATGCACAAATGTGCAGTATTTACGCAGTAGGATCTTGCAGCATTTTGTTTCTTTCTTCATTCATGGGACAAAAGCATCAACTGACCAGGCAGCATTTATTGCCCAGAAAGCAGTTAAGAGTCAACCACATTGCTGTGGGTCTGGAGTCACATGCAGGCCAGACCAGGTAAGGATGGCAGTTTCCTTCCCTAAACGACATTAGTGAACCAGATGGGTTGTTCCGACAATGTATTCATGGTCATCATTAGACTATTAATTCCAGATATTTATTGAATTCAAATTCCACCATCTGCCATGGCAGGATTTGAACCCGGGTCCTCAGAACATTATCTGGGTCTCTGGATTAACAGTCCAGCGTTAATACCACTAGGCCATCGCCTCCCCCTTGTTCTGTAGTTCTTGTCTACAGATCCCCGGAGTTGGCAGGATACAATAATAGGGTTGTGAAGAAGGCACATTGGGGCACTTGCCTTTATCAGTTGTGGTATCAATTACAAGAGCTGTACAGAACTTTGGTGAGGCCACAGCTGGAGCACTGTGTGCAGTTCTGGTCCCCGGACTATAGGAAGGATGTGACTGCACTGAAAGGGGTGCAGAGGGAAATTCACCAGGATGTTGCCTGGGATGGAGCTCCCTCATAATAGTAACTTCCATCCTGGGAAAAAGTCTCTGACTATCCACTCTATCTATGCCTCTCATCATATTGTACACCTCTATCAAGTCACCTCTCATCTTTCTTTGCTCCAATGAGAAAAGCCCTAGCTCCCTCAACCTTTCCTCATAAGACCAGCCCTCCAGTCCAGGCAGCATCCTGGTAAATACCATCTTCACAACCGGGCAACGCCTCCCAATAGTGTCATTTTGCAATCTTGGATTTCACTTCAGCTCTTGATTTGGCATTGAAGTGGAAACAATTGTGGAAGCAAGTGGTCACAGGCTCCGAAAACATCTGATCTGTGTTTGATAGGAGGCTTTAATTTCCCTGGACCTCAGTGGCACGTTATAGATCATCTGATGTGGCGGGAAGTGCCGCTGAAAGATCTGCTCTTTCCAAAAGCAGCACGTTAAAGAGAGAAGCAGATGTAACCACAAAATACATCAAGCGTTGGAAAAGGGAAAATAAACACAAGACTTGCATTTCTGCTCATTTTATTCACAACCACAGGGCATTTTAAAGCAAGCAGCAGCCAACTTTATTTAACATGTAAGCAGTGTTGTATCGTAGGTGAGCAAACTACACACAGCATGGAGCCCTAATGAGGTGTTTTAGTGAGGTTGCTTGTGTCGATACAAGGGCTTTAAGAGGAGCGTTTGATCCTTTTTTTGTTTTACGAAGCGAGACAGAAGGCGAGCGGGCTGCTCCAAAGCCAATAAGGTAAACAGCTTGTGAAGCTTTGGGTTTCTTTTAACAGTAGAAGCAGCCTGAATGGGTGTGGTCAAGCTCCCACAGAATCAGGATTTCTAGCTTTAATTTATCAGTAGCAGTTGCTGGGGTCTTGAAGCTGGGCTTGGAAGCTGCCCTGCCTGCTACTCTTTCTCTCTCAGATTTCTATTGATATTTTTTCTTCGTCCTCGACTAGAGAGTTGCCTGTGAGACAATCTATTTTACTGAATTTGCCTTCGCCAAGGGTGTGTTTATAGGATGTTTCTATATTGGAATGGTTACTGTTTTGTAATTAAATCATCTATCATTCTGTTAAGTTTTCTAATAGAGTTAAATTAGTCCAGTTCTTTCTTTTAATGTATTTTAACCACAGTGTATGAATAAAGTGTGTTTCGCTTCAAGCCTGGTAGTTTGGCAATTTGCCTCCGGAATGCAACTCCTGGCTCTTGCCTTCAAAATAAGAAAAGGTTAGGGTCTAGGCTATCTCCTTAATATATTCTGAGGGGGTTTGGTCTGGACCGTAACACCATTGATTTCTAAATATTGGTGATGATATGGAGTAGAACCCTGCTGCTCTGTCAAATCATTTCCTTTAAAGTTTGCAGATGAGATGCGAGCATCGGAGGCTAGGCCAGCAACTGTTGACCATCCCTGATTGCCCAGAGGGGGCTGTAAGAGTCAAGCACATTGCTGGGGCCTGGAGTCATGTGTAGTCACATCAAAAGTATCCAGCTGGGACTAAACACGAAGTCAACTCAAATGAAACTGCAACTATTTTTATACCAGTTCTGTGAGCAGCTACAGGAATGTAGGACAGCTAAAAGGTTAATGGAAAAGAGTAGAGTGGATGCTGCTAGCGAGATAGGAAGGTTTTACAATTCGAGAAGAGGACAATGAAATTGAAAATGCAGAATAATAGAATAGAAATGGTATTTGGTGGAAGTTTTAGTCTCACTGATAGTGACTAATAGGGGAAAAGACTTGTGGATTGAGTTTTATAAAGGAAAGCATTTGAGATCATGCAGTTTGGTTAGGAAGAGCAATCAAAAGGCAGCTTGAAATTTAAATGAATGCAATAATAGCTCTAAACTGACTGGTTAGAACATATCAGGAAGAATGAGGGCTGATCTTATTGAAACATGGAAGATTGTGAAACGTGTGAGGGGCCTTGACAGGGTAGATGTTGAGAAGACATTTCTACTGGTGGAGAAATCTTGAACCAGGGAACGTGGTTACAGAATAAGAGGGCATTCATTCAAAACTGAGATATGAAGGAATTTCTTCTCCCAGAGGATGGTAAATGCCTTGAACTCCCCACGCCAGAGAGTTGTGGAGGCTAGATCACTAAGATGTGTTAATAGAGGAGGTAAGTAGGTTTGTGAAATACTGAGGAATGTAGAGGTATGAGGAGCTGGTACAAAAGAGGATTTGAGGCCTGCAACATGATCCCGTAATCTTTTAGGTGGCAGGAAGGCTTAAGGGGCCGAATGGCCTATCCCTGCTCCTATTTCTTATGTTCTCCTGTTCTCCCCTCTACTCCCCTACAGCATTGAGGATGAGGATCTTGAGGGCACTGTCAGAGATGCTGGCTTTCCAACAGGATGGTGGAGTTAATGTAGATGCTCCATGGGCCTGTCTGAAGATCGTTATGGGAAGTCGGGTTTATTAACCAGGACTACTGAGCCAGACTGAGGAGCTTGAAGTCCCACCCACCTCTTACAGAAAAAGTGATTGGCTGATTATTGACCAAACAGCCCTGACTAATTTCCCAGCAGGCCTCAATGGACAGACAACTTTCAATTTTATCAGCGATAATAGGTACTGCAGACGCTGGAGAGTCTGAGATAACAAGGTGTGGAGCTGGATGAACACTGTGTTCATCCAACTCCATACCTTGTTTTCTCAACTTTCAATTTTACCTGAGTCTTATCAACATCTTGTCAACAAATCTCAGCAAACAGGTTGGAGTGACACCTTCCCAGGTCTGGAGTCCTCTCTCTTCTTTTTAAACTTGTGAACCATGACAGTTTAGATGTGCTCTGCCTATCTCCATGGGAACTTACTGCCAGCTACTGACATCATCGCTGGGTAAGCTGTTGGAGGGGATTCTGAAAGACAAGGTTTATAGGAATTTGGAGAAGCAAGGACTGATTAGAGATAGTCAACATGGTTTTGTTTGAGGGAAATCATGTCTCACAAGCTTGATGGAGATTTTTGAGGAAGTAACCAGAAAGATTGATGAGGGCAGAGCGGTAGATGTTGTTTATTTGGACTTTAGTAACGCCTTTGGTAAGGTTCTGCATGGTAGACCCCACATAATAAAGTTAGATCACATGGGATTCAGGGAGAGCTTGCCAATTGGATTCAAAATGCGATTGATGATAGGAGACAGAGTGATGGTGGAGGGTTGTTTTTATGGACTGAAGGCCAGTGACTAGCCATGTTCCTGGGTCCATTTTGTGTAAAAAGGATTTGTATGAGAATACAGGAGACATGGTTCGTAATTTTTGCCGATGACACCAAAATTGATGGTACAACGGGCAGTGAAAGAGGTTACCTAAGATTACAAAGAGATCTGGATCAATTGGGTCAATAGGCTGAGGAGTGGCAGATGGGGTTTAATTTGGATAAATGTGAGGTCTTGCAATTTGGTGAAACAAACCAGGGCAGGACTTATCCAATTAATGTTAGGGCCCTGGGTAGCGTTGTAGAACAGAGAGACCTTGGGGTTCAGATACATAATTCTTTGAAATTTGTATCACAGTTAGAAAAGGTGGTTAAGAAGGCGTTTAGCACACTTTGCCTTCATTGCTCAGACGATTGAGTGTAGGAGTTGGGACGTCACATTGATGTTGTACAGGACCTCTTTTGGAGTACTGTGTGCAGTTCTGGTCACCCTGCGATAGGAAGGATATTATTAAATTGGAGGGGGTTCAGAAAAGATTAACCAGAACGTTGCTGGGACTGGAGGGTTCGAGTTATAAGGAGAGGCTGGATAGGCTGGGACTTTTTCACTGGAGTGGAGGAGTTTGAGGGGTGACCTTAAAGATGTTTATAAAATCATGAGGGGCATAGATAAGGTGAATAGCTAATTTTTTTTCCCAGGGTGGAGGAGCTCGAAACTAGAGGGCATAATTTTAAGTTGAGAGGGGAAAACATTTGAAAAGGACATGAGGGGCAATGTTTTTACATGTAGAATGGTTTGTGTGTGGAATGAACTGCCAGAGAAAGTGGTAGAGGTGGGTACAGTTACAACGTTTAAAAGGCATTTGGACAGGTACATGAATACAAAAGGTTTAGAGGAATATGGACCAAACAGAAGCAGGTGGGACTAGTTTAGTTTGGGAACATGGTCAGCATGGACTGGTTGGATCAAAGGGTCTGTTTCCACGCTGAATGACTCAAAACCCAATTGGTACATATTGCTGTGACCTACACGTAACTCCACACCCATAACAAGTTGACTGTCCACTGCCCCCTGTGTAATTAGGAGGACAATAAATGTTGGCCAAGCCAGTGACACCCACATCCACTAAATGAGTGGAAGTATATCGAATGAAATGTTCAAGCACATGAGGGAGAAAGCAACAAATGGATTTGGAGGATAAAAGGCTCATCAAGTAAAAACATAGTCCTGGGGGGAGATAAACTGCAGGCCCTGCACCATCTGTAGAGAGAAAAACAGTTAATGTTTCGAGTGCAGTGACCTTTGGTGGGCACTTAGTAACCAGGAGTCGACCATTCAGCCCTTTGAGCCTGCTCTGCTGTTCAGTGTGATTATGGCTGATCATCCACCTCAGTCCCCTGTTCCCTCTTTCTCCACAAACCCTTTGATCCCTTTAGCCCTGAGAACTATATCTAAGTTCTCCTTGAAAACATTCAATGTTTTGTGCTCCACTGCATTCTGTGGCAGAGAATTTCACAGCTCACCACCCTCTGGGTAGAGACACTTCTCCTCATCTCAGTCCTAAATATAAAAGCCGGGATTGTGAGGAAAATTTGTTTTTAAGGCTTTTGTCTTCAGTGACCAGGCTTTCAGAGTGTTTCTTTGCGAATCACAACAGTGCTTGAAGCTGCCTTCATGTCTGACCTGTATCCCCACTACCCCACACCCCGACACCTCCTCCCACACCCACACCTGATTCAGTGTTTCAGATACACAGCAGTCACCAGTCACTGTGTCACAGACAGATACGGGGGAAAAACACACAAATCTGATTCAAGTTAGTTCCAAACCCGCAGTGCAGAAGCTGGCCATTGAGCCCATCAAGTCCATACTGACCCTCTGAACAGCATCCCAGGCAGACTCTCACCCCAATCCCTGTAACCCTGCATTTCCCATGGCTGATCCACCTAGCCTGCACATCCCTACACACTATGGGTAATTCAGCGAGGCCAATCTGCCTATCCTGAGTCAGCAGTGCTAACCGCTGAGTCACCGTGCCACCCATTGCCATGAGCACCTTTAGCACGAGTTGGCTGCATCTCACCCAGAGGAGAAACAGCAGCAAACTGGAGCTGGTGCTGCCTGGTTAACCCTTCCATGCTGCTCCACCTTCCAATAGGGTCACAGGCACAATCTACTTTGGCATTACCTTCTCACAATCTCTCCGTGTCTCTTTGAATAACCTTCATCTTCCTGTCTGCGTGGTACAGCCTAAAGGAGCCCAGTTTGGGTCCTGTTTGTGGCGGGACAGTGTGAGGCTTCTGCAGTCGATCTTGCTCCTTGAGCTGCTAACTGGAAAAGACATGCGACCCAGTGTGGTCAGATCCCACTGCTAGCCAGGGATCTCCCGTTGGATGCTAACACTGACCCGTAACTTGTCAATCATCATTAATTGTCAACAATTAAAAAAAACCTACAGCTGAAACACTTTCATTAGCTCCCCCCCCCATCCAATGAACCTTTACCTCAATAACAGAAGAGGGGATGAAAGGGTTAACAACCAGTCTGCTCCTTCAGTAAGAAATCTGCAGTTCATGCCCGCTGTGTGACGCTGTGATAAATCACATCTTGCTGTTCTGTTTCAGCCTTCAACACAAGTTACTGTCTCACTGATTTCAGCAGGTCAGAGACTCCCACTGTCATAGCACACCATTTCCCCCTCCCTACCCTGCTCCC
>JAHRHZ010000164.1:204121-233723 GCA_024137785.1 Ginglymostoma cirratum
TAAGGATTTGGGGTAGATGATGTAGGAAGGAGATGAGGAGACATTTCTTCACCCAAAGAGTGGTGAGCCTGTGGAATTCATTACCACAGGAAGTAGCTGATGCCAAAACATTGAATGTATTCAAGATGCGGCTAGATTTAGCACTTAGGGCGAATGGGATCAAAGGTTATGGGGAGAAAGCAGGATTAGGCTATTGAGTTGGATGATCAGCCATGATCGTGAAGACTGGTGAAGCAGGCTCGAAGGGCTGAACGGCCTCCTCCTGCTCCTATCTTCTATATTTCTATGATTGATACCTGGACTAAGTGGATTCTGTTATGAGGAAAGGTCAGGGTGGACTGGTCTTGTTCCAACTCGAGTTTAGAAGAGTTGGGAATGGTTTGATTGGAGTGTTCAAGTGGTTTTGACCAGGTGGATGTGGCAAGGATGTTTCCTCCTGAGGTTCAGTCCAGAGCCAGGAGGCACTGTTTTAAAATTAAGTGTCACCCTTTCAGGACAGAGAAGGGGAGAACCTTTTCCCCTGAAACTAGTGTCTCTGCCTCAGCAAGTGGTGAAGGCAGGATCATCGAACATGTTGAAGAAAGAGAGGGATTGATCCTTGCTGGGCTGAAGAATGAAGGGTTGTCAGGGGACAGGTAGGAATATGAAATTCAAAACACAAACAGCCATGTTCTTATTGAGTAGAAGTGCATGCTCAAGGGACCAAAAGCTCCCATTTTGTACATCCACATCTAACCTTTTGTTTACTTGCTTTGCAAAACAAATCCAACCCTGCTCTTAAATTACATCCATTAATTTCCACTCAGCGACACTTAATTGCCACAGTAATCCCGAGCCAAGCACGTACAGATTTCGATAGTTAATATTTTCATTTCTCAGAACAATGAGCATTGCTGCTTCAGCATATTTTGGTCAGCTAGCTTACTGATTTAATAGTTGTTAACAGGCCAATGTGTTCGTGTAACAAGATCCTGTTATTTACAACAATGTGTTGTAAATATAGCTCTGTTGTCAAGATCATTGTGTTGGGGCTGAGGGAATGATGTTGCTTCTGTGAGATAACAAGGGGGTCTGGTTAGATTAACTGATGAGATAGCCAGACTGTGGTTCAGAATAACGCTAATTCTGTGGGTTTGGCTCCTGTTTGGACTCTATTGGGTTTAATTACGCTGACGGTAGGTGTCAATGTCAAACCACCATTGACAGAAACTACCAAGAAAGTGGCATAGGTGAAGCATCAGCCGACAGCGAGCCACCCTTAGATATGATAAGTCTATGACCAAGCACGAACCTCATTCAAGTCAAGAAATGAGAGTTACAGAATATCCTGAGATCTGCAAGGATCAGGGGGACTGGGTCTCTATCCACTGACCTACACGACAGTGAACCTGCAGGTGGCGATGTTGAGATAGGGCAATAGGAGCAGTGGGCTGCACCCCCCCACCCCCCCAGCACCCCCTGTGATAAAGACTGCCTTTGGGGGTAAAGGAGTCCTCATGGGGAGAAGGATCAGACAGACAAAGGATTTCCTCAACCAGATGTACACCACAGGCCTGATTCCATGTAAATCCTGGTTTGTTTAACTTTAATTTTCCTTCAAGTCTGTAATGTCATAAGACCATAAGGTGTAGGAGCAGAAATTAGGCCATTCAGCCCATCGAGTCTGCTCCGCCGTTCAATTATGGCTGATAAGTTCCTCAACCCCATTCTCCTGCTTTCTCCCCATAACCCTTGATCTCCTTGATAATCAAGAATCTATCTATCTCTGTCTTAAATGTACTCAATGACCTGTCACCTGGCATCATTATTGGCAAAGCTCCTTTCACGTGTGTTCAGTAAACATCGATAGAGAAACAATTACCCTTTCCCTTCCTAAGCTCCTTCCTTTTCATCATCTTATTCTCAGTCTCAGGGGAACTGCTGAAGGACATTCTCCCAGTCTGGGGTTGTAGGTTGTGAACTATCTGAACGTTCCAATACTGGACCCACATGCCCTGGCACAGATGGTGTTTGGATGGGTCTGGCGGGTTTCCTCATGCCTCTCCTGCTTTGTCCCCAGCTGGGCCTGTTGGACACCCTCTTGTTGGCACCTTCACTGATGCCTCTTCTCCAGTTTGGCCAAGAGATTCCTATCAGTCAATGGGAATTGTTTCACATTGGCACTACTCCCTCTGGGTAACCACTTGTCATGACGTCTCGTGGAGTGGAGAACGTGCCCGGTTGGCAGTATCCAGTGGTTCAGTGCTGTGGACATTGGCCTGAGGGAACTAAACCTGGAGTGTCTATGGATGTGCTGGGTTTTGTGGAGGCATCGCTGGTGATACTTCACCAGGGATTTACTGTACATTGGCAATGTTTCTGACTAGACAGAAGGGCAGGGAACACTATTGCCCTGTAAATCATGAGATCAGTACTGGGCGTGAGGTCTTTGTCAGTGAACACTCTGTTTCTCGGTCAGCTAGCCACACCAGCAGTGACATACCCCCTTTTGTGGTTGGTTGGCTCTCGAAGCTGGTTTGTTGTTCTGCAGACGTTTCGTTACCCTGCTGGGTAACATCATCAGTGCAGCCTCCAATGAAGCGCTGTTGTGTTTCCCCACCTGGTATTTAAACTCTGGAGTCCATGGAGCCGAATTACCTCACTTCTGGTTTTCCTTCCTACTGGAGCATATATGGGGTCGAGTTCTATGTGTTTATTAATGGCTATCTTTATGGAATTCCAGGCTTCTGGGAATTCCCATGCCTGCCTCTGCTTAGCTTGTCCCAGGATCTTGGTGTTGTCCCAGTCGAATTGGTGGTTCTCCTTGTCCATGTGGATCGAGATGAGTGAATATTGGTCATGATTTTTGTAGCTAATTGGCATTCGTGTACCCTTATGGTTAATTTCCTTCCTGCTTGTCCGATGTGGTGTTTGTCACAGTCTCTGCAGGGAATCTTGTAGATGACATTGGTCCTGTCCATCGTGCACAATGAGTCTTTCATTACCCTCAGCTACAAATCCACTCCAAAACCTTAGATACTCCCTTTTAACTAGTAACATTAACTATAACATCAAACTGCCCATACCCCCAGACCAGTTTTTTTCAATCAAGGCATTAATCTCCAATGGTGTTCTCAGCTGTCCTGGAGGGTGCACGCAGTCTGTTTCTCAATGACCTAGAGAGTTAGAGTGGCCATGACATCTTTTCTGCAAACAAGATCGTGCTCCATTGGGAATAGAAGAGCATTACCATAAATATGAAACTAGACCCCTGCAGCAAGATCTATAAGATGTTCCTGCATAATGCTCTGGTCTGCAGGTTGCAGAGGAAATAAGCGAATTCTCTGTGAACTTTCTAAGCATTTTGTCAAACAATTGTCCTTACTGTGGAGGGCTGCTCCCTCATTAATAAGCACGATCATCTTTTGCCAATAAAGATTTTATTGTGCTCTCTCGTAAGGTTCTGTTCAAAACAGAAGATATCCACTCATCACTGTAGCAGAAAAGTATTCCTCGGCTAATGGTTCACAGAAATCTGGGATGTCTGAGTATCACTGTAAAGGAGAGACATTTTCCTCTATCAATGTACACATCATTACATAAGAACCCTTACTGTCTCTGCATAGGATTTTTGGAAATCTTCTGTAATCTTTCCAACTGTCCCTCCACCTCTGACGCTCAGTAGCAGCAGTGTGTAGTATCTAAGAGATGCGCTGCAGAAATTCACCAAAGATCCTCAGACTGCACCTTCCAAACTCACAACCACTTCCATCTAAAAGGACAAGAGTAGCAGATACATGGAAACTCCACCTCATGCACATTCAGAATCAGAATCAGAATCCCTACAGTGTGGGAACAGGACCTTCGGCCCAATAAGTCCACACCGACCCTTGGAGCATCCCACCCAGACCCATCCCCCATAACCCACACACCCCTAAACACTATGGGTAATTTAGCATGGCCAATCCACCTAGCCTGCACATCTTTGGACTGTGGGAGGAAACCGGAGCACCCGGAGGAAACCCACACAGACACGGGGAGAATGTGCAAACTCCGCACAATCACCTGAGGCTGGAATTGAACCTGGGTCCCTGGCACTGTGAGGCTGCAGTGCTAACCACTGAGTCACCGTGCCACCCCTCTAAGCCACTCACCACCCTGACTTGGAAATATATCACCGTTCCTTCACTGTTGCTGGATCAAAATCCTGGAATTCCCTCCCTAATGGTATTGTGGGTCAACCCACAGCACGTGGACTGCAGCGGTTCAAGAAGGCAGCTCATCAGCACCCTCTCAAGGGGCAACTAGGGATGGGCAGGAAATGCTGGCCAGCCAGCGATGACCACATCCCACAAAATGAATTAAAAAATCATTGTTTTTCAGCCTCCAGGGCCTGAGATTGTTGCATGAAGGCTAATAATTGGGCTTTTAGGTCAGTAGTCTCTTTCAGAAGATGACTCCAACGTCTGTTAAATATTGATGTGTTTGAACTCCCTTTGATGCTCAACTTCAAAATTCTGCAAGGTACTCTTCAGTTTGAAAAGCTGGACTGTTTGGGCTCAGCGATGAAAGGAAACCCTGGCACTATGGCTGAGTGACAGGACTCGGTCGTACATTTCGGCCGGCGGCTTTGTAGCTTCAGAATCTTTGAATGTTCAATGTTCACGTGAAGCTGAGGCTCTTCCTGAGCCCCTGGTCCTTTTAAACGTTCGAGCATCTCCACCTTCTGGCTGTTCAATAGCTCAATCAGCACATCTCCTACCTTCAGTTTGAGTTTCTCTTGGAACTTTGCAAAGGTTCTGGTTTACTGCGGAGATAAAAGGTACTGCAGATGCTGGAGAATCCGAGATAACAAGGTGTGGGGCTGGATGAACACAGCAGGCCAAGCAGCATCATAGGAGCAGGAAAACTTGACGTTTCGGGCCTAGACCCTTCATCAGAAATGGGGGAGGGGAAGAGGGTTCTGAAATAAATAGGGAGAGAGGGGGAGGTGGATAGAAGATGGATAGAGGAAAGGATAGGTGGAGAGGAGGTCGAAGAGGCGGGGATGAAGGGTCTCGGCCCGAAACGTCAAGCTTTCCTGCTCCTATGATGCTGCTTGGCCTGCTGTGTTCATCCAGCCCCACGCCTTGTCATTCTGGGTTACTGCAATAGGTCACTGGGACTTTATAGGATTTGTGTAACTTCCTGCTTTTTCTCAGGGAGAATATATTTATGGTTGCTGATGTTGTGTGTTGTTGCTGTGTACAGTGGAAAAAGCATTATCTCTTCCATAAAACAACGGTTCTCTTCAAAAACAACAACAGAGATGGGACCTCTACTTACATCTAATTGAACAACATGCCTCATGGGTCCCTCTCAGTCACTGTATTGAGAAACAGCAAACCCAGGTCGACAAACCCCTCTTCCATGCGCCCTCTATATTCAATGCCCTTTTGAAAATGACCAATGCTGGTCACTTATGTATTTGGCGAATTTTGTCTGCACCTCCTCCTGTACGTTCTCTTTCAAGAGAACTGAAACATAGAACATAGAACAGTACAGCACAGTACAGGCCTTTCAGCCCAGGATGTTGTGCCGAACTTTTACCCTAATCCTAAGGTCTATCTAACTTCCACCTCTACCTTATACTATCATCCATTTCCCTATCTAATAGTCCCTTAAATGCCCCTAATGAGGCCGACTCCACTACCCTCTCCGGCAATGCATTCCACGCACCTACCACTCTCTGAGTAAAGAACCTACCTCTGACATCTCCCCTGTATCTACCTCCACTCACTTTAAAACTATGCCCCCTCGTAATCGCTACCTCCGCCCTAGGAAAAAGCCTCTGGCTATGCAAACGTCTTTATTCCCGACATTATTATCCTCCAGCTGGACAGTCAGGGGAGGAGACTGATTTCTGGTATCCGAAAGAATTGGTACATCCTGCCCGAATCCTATTTAAAAGTTTGTTTTATTTAATTTCCATTAACCGTGATCTAAATTACGAGAACTTGCAGATCTGTGCAAACCAGAGAGCTGTAGTGGGCCTGCCCCATCCTGCTGCACTGTATCACCGACTATTGGGACACCTGCAGTTTTCTCTGCTACTGCAGAGGTAGAGTCACACAGACGGAAACAGACCCTTTGGTCCAAGGGTTCCCAGACTTAATCTAGTCCCATTTGCGACCATTTGGCCCATATTCCTCTAAACCCTTCCTATTCGCATACCCATCCAAATGTCTTTTAAATGTTGTAATTGTACCAGCCTCCACCACTTCCTCTGGCAGCTCATTCCATACACACACCACCCTCTGTGTGAAAAATTTGCCCCTTAGGTCCCTTTTAAACCTTTCCCCTCTCATCTTAAACCTATGCCCTCTAGTTTTAGACTCCCCCACTCCAGGGAAAAGCACTTTGTCTGTTCACACTATCCAGGCCCCTCATGAATTTATAAATCTCTATACGGTCACCCCTCAGCCTCTGATGCTCCAGGAAAAATAGCCCCAGCCTATTCAGCCTCTCCCTATAGCTCAAACCCTCCAACCCTGGCAATGTCCTTGTAAATCTTTTCTGAGCCCTTTCTAGGGTTTAGAGGAATATGGGCCAAATGCTGGTAAATAGGACTAGGTTAATTTAGGATATCTGGTCAGCATGGATTAGTTGGACTAAAGGGTCTGTTTCCGTGTTGTACAGCTCTATGAATGCATACTCAATGTTCTGACTAATGAAGGCAAGTGTTCCAAATGCCTACTTCATCACCCTGTCTACCTGTGATGCCAGGAGCTATACATCTGCACTCCTAGGTCTCTTTATTCAGCAACACTCCTCAGGGCCCTGCTATTAGCTGTGTAAGTCCTGCTCTGATTTGCCTTACCAAAACACACCACCTCACATTTATCTAAATTAAACTCCATCTGCTACTTCTCAGTCCATTGGCCCATCTGATCAATGTCCTGTTGTACTCTGAGATAACCTTTTCTTTTGGAACTCGGGACCCTGTGTAATACTGGCTGGGCTGTATCTTCCCCATGTTTCTTAGTCCTCTGATAAACGATATTGTGTTACTCTCTATGGCTGACTGCTTTTGCCATGTTCCCTGCTGTGAACTATCTCTTGAACTTCTTCCAGGTTCTGTGTGGTATTTCCCACTAGGCAGTTCAAGGCTTAGATGGACCTTGAAGTCTGTCACTCAGCACTGAGCTTCGTCAGTATATCCCCCACCAGTGGGATCAGGTTACTGGGCTAGTCTTGTTACCCCTTTCACTGGGTTTCTTCCTGGGATGTCCTTATCAGTTGCCCCCAGTTTTGTGAGTTTGGTCAGCACTACGACCATGCAATAAGATAAGGTCATCGCCCAGGTGAATGAACATCTTATTGAACACAATTACTTACAAGGCCTGCTCAGAGGGGACAGAGATATTAGGAACTGCCGATGCTAGAGAGTCTGAGATAACAAGGTGTAGAGCTGGATGAACACAGCAGGCCAAGCAGCATCAGAGGAGCAGGAAAGCTGACGTTTCGGGTCTGGACCCTTCTTCAGAAATGGAGAAGAAACATGCGCCTGCAATCTTATAATGTCAGGATTATTCTGAATGTAAGGGCTTAATTCATCCTTTACTCCACAGTCTTTGCAATCCTTTCTTTGGTTGTTTTCCATTTGATGATTGCTGAATTAATCACTCAACCCAATGCTATTGATAGTAATCCTGGTTTTGGAAATAGTTAAGACTCTAACAATTCATTTGTCCCCACACTTTGTGTTCCTGGGTTGTGGAAACAGTAATATGAACATTTGTAGTGCATTAAAATGACAAAATGTTCAAGCACTTCCCAGGATCATTTGCAAACAAAAGCTCGGTTTGATCATTTAAAGACTGGATATTATAAAAAGCCATTTAGCGAAGTGAAAAATAAGATAATGCTAAAACTGAAAGGTGGTACCTATCAGGCTAGGGGTGCCTGTTACTAGAACAGCAGACATGGAGATGTTCCCAGATGTGAGAGAGACCAAAGCTACAGACCCCAAATACAGAGATAACAAGGTGTAGAGCTGGATGAACACAGCAGGCCAAGCAGCAACAGAGGAGCAGGAAAGCTGACATTTCGGGTCTGGACCCTTCTTCAGAAAAATGCTTGGCCTGCTTTGTTCATCCAGCTCTACACCTTGTTATCTCAGATTCTCCAGCATCGGCAGTTCCTACAATCTCCAGACCCCAAATACAGGAGCTTCAACAATGAATTCAGCAGAAAGTCTTTTCCGTAGAGTGTGGTTAGCATGTACAAACTCTAGTTGAGATGATAGCAGAAATATCAGAAAAAGCTGAGTAAATCCATAAGGAGAAAGGATGAGAAGGTTATGTTACATGGAATTACATTGAATATACAGCACAGACACAGGCCATTCAGTTCAGTACATGCATGCCCATTTATGCCCTACTCAAACCAATTCCATCCTTTTTGACTGCACCTTCTAATCCTTAGCCCCTCACAAACTTGTCGAACGTCCATTTAAATCCATCTCATACTGTTCAATCAGCCACTCCCCACAGCAACAATTTCCACTGTCTAACCACTCGGAGAAAGCACGCAGGCAAAGAGAGGCACATCTACAAGCTCTGTTGAAGAGAGAGGTTTTAAGGAGTGTCATAATCATAGAATCCCTACAGTGTGGAGGCAGTGCATTCAGCCCATCGAGTCCACACTGATCTTCCAAAGAGCATCCCACCTTGACCCAACCCTTACCCTATCCCTGTAGTCCTGCATTTCCCACAGCTAATCCACCGAACCTGCACATCCCTGGACACTATGGGCAGTTTAACACGGCTAATCCGCGTAACCTGCACATCCCTGGACACTAGGGGCAGTTTAACATGGCCAATCCACTTAGCCTACATATCTTTAGACATAACGGAAGAGAGAGGGAGAAAGGCTGAGACTGGGAATTCAGAACTTAACTTATTTTAACTGCAACTTCTAGGCTACGTGACTGTATAAAGCGAAAACACAATATTCTCCTTTTTTTCACTGCTCACTTTATAGTTATCTTCCTCCAAATTTGATCTTGTGTCTTTTCTGGATGACAAGGGATGTGTGCATAGCTTTGGTCTTCTGTGACCTCCAGCCTGAATCCTGCAGGTTAGGTGGATTAGCCACTGATCACACTTTCAGCCATTTGTAGCCGAGATGATCTTGGGATGAATCTGTGGGAATCTCTATTGGAGAGTCAGTGAGGGGAGAATGAATTGTTTTGTGTGGTAAAATCACAGGACCCCTTTTGAACAATGTGTCATGACAAATCACTAGCTGTCCCAATAAAGGTACCATCCTATTTTGCAATTCAGCATGTACAAGGTGCTAGGAAGGTCACATTTGGAGTGTAGCATATAATTCTGGTTGCCCTACTTTAGGAAGGATATTATTAACTTAGAAAGGGTGCAAAATAGATTTATGATGATGTGACCAAAACTGGAGGGTGTTGAGTTCCTTAGGAGAGGCTGGAAAGGTTGGGACTTTTTTCCTGGAACGTAGGAGGCTGAGGGGTGACTTTATAGAGGTTTATAAAATCATGAGGGGCACAGATGAGGTGAATAGCCAAGTTCTTTTCTCTAGGGCAGAGGAGTCCAAAACTAGACGGCACAGGTTTGAGACAAGAGGTGAAATATTTAAATAGGTCTTGAGGGGCAACTTCTTCATATAGAGAGTGGTGCACGTATGGAGCAAGTTGCCAGACGAAGTGGTAGAGGTGGGTACAATTACAACATTTGAAAGATATTTGGACAGGTACATGGATAAGAAAGATTTAGAGGGATATGGGCCAAATGTAGGCAAATGGGACTAGTTCAGTTTAGGAAACCTGGTCAGCATGGATGAGTTGGGCCGAAAGGTCTGTTTCTGTGCTGTAAGACTCTATGACTCTGACTCTGTAGCTACGCGAAAGATGGTAGTACCCAATGCAGCCAACTAACCATGTCTAAGCCGTTGGAAGCTGTGCTGGATCTGTTCCTAGAAAATAAGGCAGGCCAAGCTGACAATGTCAGGTTGGACGAATAAAACACTGTACAATAAGGTTCAATATTACGTTGGAAAAGGATAAACATCAGTCAAGGATTAAGATTACAAACTGGAAAAGGGCAGATTTTATGGGTCTAAATGTTGACCTGGAGCAGGTTGATTGGAGAAGCATTTTGGTGGATAAAACATTGTCTGAAAAATTGGAGACTTTCACGAGACAGAGCAACAAGTTGCTGGTTTGATACTTACCCATGAGAAATAACTACAGTCTATCCAAAGCTGCAGTATCCTGGATGTCTAAAGACATTGTCAGAATAATAAAAGCAATAGGAATCAGAAAAGGTATCTCAAATGCAGGAGAGATGCTAAGTCTGGAATAAAGAAGGCTAAGAGGAGGCATGAAGAAAGGATAGCAGGTCACACTCAAACAAATAGCATAATGTTCTTCAAACATGTTAGTCCTATAAGATTAGCAAAGGATAGAGTGGGGCTCATAAGGAACAGGCAGGATCAAGTTGATCACTGAAGTAAAGGGTATGGCAAAGTTACTAAGTGAATACTTTGATTCTGTCTTTACCAAATTAGTGGATACTGACAATGGCCCAATTGGAAATGTGAATGTCTAGCAACTGATCAGTATAGTGATAGATAAAGAAGAGGTGCTAAAAAGGCATCTTTTAAGCAGGGTTAGTTCCAGTGGGTTGGGAGGAATTTCAAATATGTCACCATTGTTTAAGAAAGAGGCAGAGGATAACCCAGGAAACTGCAGACCTGTCAGCCTGACATCAATCCTGGAAGAACAAATGGAGGCTATGATACAAGATAAGTATACCCCTAGAGAAAAGCTAGTTAAAACTAGACAGTCAACATGGCTTTTCAAGGGCAGATCATGTCTGACAAATTTAATTGTGAGGTGACACAGGCAATGAAAGAGGGTAGAGCTGTGGATGTTGCATATTTGATCTTTCAGAAAGCATTTGATATGATGCCATATGGCAGGTCGGTTAGCAAATTCAAAATTTTTGGGATTGATGGGTCCTTGCCAGCATGGATTAGAAATTGGCTAAAAGACAGGAAACAGAGGGCGGTATAGATGGGCATTTCTCAGACTGGAGACAAGTTGAAAATAGTCCTCCCCAGGGATCAGCGCTTTATTGAGTTATCAAAATATTTGGAGATGGGTGTTGAGGGCAAAATCACTAAATCTGCAGATGATACTAAACCAGGGAGAACAGTGAGTTGTGACACTGATCAACGTCATGGAGACATTGATAAGTTAGCCAAATGGGCAGACACCTGGCAGATGAATTTCAATGCAGAGAAATGTGAGGTAATGCATTTTGGTAGAAAAACTTGGAGAGACAATACAAGTTCAATGATACGACTTTAAGAGGAGTACAGGAGTACAGGGACCTCAGGGTTTAAGTGCATAATTCCCTGAAGGTTGGCAGGCAAGATGAAACAGTTGTTAAAAGGGCGTATAGGATCCTTGGGTTTATAATGGAGGCATAGAGTTCAGAAACGATTTACAAGGATGTTGGAGGGTTGAAGCTAAAGAGAGAGGCTGAATAGGATAGAGCTGTTTTCACTGGAGCATCGGGGGCTAAGGGGTGACTTTATACAGGTTTATAAAATTATGAGGGGGGGGAATGGTTAAGGTGAACAGTAAAGGTCTTTTCCGCAGGGTAGGGGAGTCCAAACCTAGATGGCATAGGTTTAAGGTAACAAGGTGTGGGGCTGGATGAACACAGCCAAGGGTCTAGAACCCAAGGGTCTAGGCCCGAAACGTCAAGCTTTCCTGCTCCTATGATGCTGCTTGGCCTGCTGTGTTCATCCAGCCCCACACCTTGTTATCTCGGATTCTCCAGCATCTGCAGTACCTTTTATCTCTGGCATAGGTTTAAGGTGAGAGGGGAAAGATTTAAAAGGGACTCTAAGCGGCAACTTTTTCACACAGAGGGTGGTGCGTGTATGGAATGAGCTGCCAGATGAAGTGGTGGAGGCTGGTACAATTACAACATTTAAAAGGCATCTGGATGGGTACATGAATAGGAAGGGTTTAGAGGGATATGGGCCAAATGGTGGCAGATGGGACTAGATTAATTCAGGAAATCTGGGCAGCATGGATGAGTTGGACCAAAGGGTCTGTTTCCATACTTTATAGCTCTGTGACATGGGAATTCTCCCTGCACTGTAACAGTAAATGCAGGCTGAAGATTAATTTGTGGGTTGGCAAAAACCATTTTAGGGTGACGGTGGTCATGAAGCTGAGGAATGAAAATATTAATTATTGAAATGTTTCCTCGCTTGGCTTGGCAGGACTCTAGGATTGAAGTGCTGTGGAGTGGAAATAGAATGATGTGATTAAAACAGGTTTGGATTTGTTTCATGTGAGCTGAATAAATGGGCAGTTCTGAGGTTTTAAAAAGTGTTAGAAAATGCCAAATCCTCCTTTCCCGTCTTATGGTGCACTGTACAGGTGTAACATGCTACAAATTCTTTGCTTTAGGAAGGGTTTGATCGCATCTGTTTTACCTTTAATTGCTTTTTTAATCTTCCTCCTTTAATCTGAGTTCTTCATGCTCCATTCTGTTCGAATAGATCCTGATTTCTCCAGTTTGACCCTTTTCAGCATAGATAGAAATTAGACCCAGAAAGTTTGCAGGGTCATCAATCATCCACTATTGTTTTAGAGTTGCAATCATGAATCTCTTAGACAGGAGACTGGTCACGTGGACTATGTTTGTTAGATATAAAAAAAAATTGGAGTGGGGAGAATGTTCTGTCAGAAAGTGAAGAATTGACCATCCCAGTGACGAAGATGTCCATTTGGCCCAGTGGGGATGGACTTCATGAGGAATGTGACTTTTTGAAATTCGCTCTTGGGACGTGGGCATCACTGGCTGGGCCAGCATTTATTGCCCGCTCCTAGTTACCCTTTTAGAAGGTGGTAGTGAGCTGCCTTCTTGAACCGCTGCAGTCCTCCTGCTGTGGAATGACCCACAATGCTATTAGGGAGGGAATTCCAGGATTTTGACCCAATGACAGTGAAGCAACGGTGATGTATTTCCAAGTCAGGATGGTGAGTAGCTTGGAGTGGAACTTGCAGTGGGTGGTGTTCCCATGTATCTGCTGCCCTTGTCCTTCTAGATGGAAGTGGTCGTGGGTTTGGAAGGTGCTGCCTGAGGATCGTGCAGATAGTACACACTGCTGCTACTGAGCGTCAGTGGTGGAGGGAGTGGATGCTTGTGGATGTGGTGCCAATCAAGCGGCCTGCTTTGTCCTGGATGGTGTCAAGCTTCTTGAGTGTTGTTGGGGCTGCGCCCATCCAGGCAAGTGGGGAGTATTCCATCACACTCCTGACTTGTGCCTTGGAAACGGTGGACAGGCTTTGAGGAGTCAGGAGGTGAGTTACTCGACGCAGTATTCCCAGCTTCTGACCTGCTCTTGTAGTCACTGTATTTATGTGGTGAGTCTGATCAATCACTTTGTATTTGTCTCCGTGTCCTGCAATAGTGTCTTTAGTATCAACTTCTAATGTCGTACTATGTTAAGCTCACTGACCTGTACGTCCCTGCTTTCTGTCTCCCTTCCTGTGGGACAAACAGTGGTATATTTGTGATAATCCAATCCATTGAAATCTTCCCCAAATCTAGGGAAGTTTGGAAAATTAAAACACAATGTTTTGACTATCCCACTGTAAGATCCCAGGATGAAATCCCTCAGGACCCAAGGCCTTGAGAGCCCGCAGTTCTGACATGGAGAGCCGGGATATTTGGCCAATAAGGTATGTGTTGGCACCATTGAAGGAAAAGCAGAGTTGTAATGCAGACTGAACCGATTTTGCTGGAAAGAACAAGGAACACCCTTCGAAGACACTCTGAGGCACAGCAGCATCGATGCTTATGTCTGTGAGGGGCCCAGTGATTGAGAAAGTCAGTGACCCTTTCGCCTAGCCGCACCACATTTTGAGTATAAACCTGAGGCCACCCTGGCAGCAGCGAAGGAAGATGAAGGGATTCTGGACCCCACTGTATTGTGGGACGTCCTGCTCGACATGACCTGAGATCTGTGGGTCACGAATTGGTCTGTCCAATTACGTGAATGAAGACCCAGAGCAGAACCCGGTGACCCTTGGTTGATGGGGCCAACCAGCAATGAGTGACCTTCTCATATCCCCTTGAGAAGTGTTTATTTTCCCTCACTCTATCCAATGATGTCCCGCAGGGTTTATTTCCTCGTTAGACCACTCTAGGGAAACTGCTGCCTGATGACGAATTGCTGACAGAACGCTGCATCTGAGCGAGGGTTGAGTTACTGTCGGGGATATCCAATTATTGCCGGAACTTGCCAAACTCCTGGGCCTCGCTGTCATCCTGGGCCACCTCCCATGATGCATCGGACGCTTTACCACGGGATTTGTCTAGAAGCCATTCCAGTTTTGGTCAGTCAGCCCAAAGGAGATTTTGCACAAGGGGCACGACGCCCCATGGAGAGTCTGCCAGAAAGATGTGGCCTCTGCAGGATATCAGAGAGACCCGCCTCTCCGACTGGGTCCCTGGGCTCTATTCCAAGGAAGAGAGGAGTTCACCTTGGCGTTGAGTTCCCGTTGCTCTGTTAACAAACACCACCAGGACAGAGTTAACCCTATTCCCCTCATTACATGCTGAATACAGACTGGCCGGTGTGATGATGCTTAGTCACATTATACAAAGTGTTAGTACATTGACCACTATTCCCTACTCTTCATAGAATCTCCTTGAGCTGCGGGATCCTTCATGCTCAGTTTTGAGTGTAACAGGTACCTGAGGGCCTCCTCTAGGGAGCTGTCTTGCCAGGAATTCTGTAGCATTCCCATCATGGGATAATGAAGCTTCTGCCGTGTCTCTGTAATAGGCTTGAAGCCTCAAACTCCTCACTCAGTGCAGAGAGTCCTGCCCACTGAACCGAACTACCAGCTCAAACACATCTACATTCTCTTTTGGATCTTTCACCGCAATGAGTAAAAGCTGACCTGAAAGCACAAGAAAAATAATTAACTTGCACCAATAGATCAAACCCCAAGCCTCTGGCTTCCATTGGCAATGTTGTAACAATGTAGAATTACCCCAAATTATACACTGCAATTGATTTTTTTAACTAAAAGAAGTCACTGTTCCTTCGTTGTCACTGGGTGAACATCCTGGGTTATCGTGCTGCGGTCATTTTGGGAATCAAATTACCACAAGAATCCAAGGAGGAATCCTTCCACGATTTCTCAAAGTATCCAGGGATGGATGATAGAAAGGAGATTTGCCCTCCCAGATCCTGGGAACGAAGTTGTAAAAAATATGATCTGGGTTGTGAATAAGAACACTCTGTCACTCTTGGAGTCTCACACTTGGCTGACCACAAATCTCTGGGAAATCTAAGAAACAAAGGAGCTTTCTCCAAGGATGTGAAATAACAGGCAGTAGCAGGTCGCTCAGATACTAATTGGGAAGTTTAGACTTTGCTTTCTGTGGTTTTTAAACCTGCAAGCCAGCTGGAGTCAATTGGTGCGAATATAGAGTGAGGCAGTGATATATCAGTTAGTGTCTGATGGAAATTACCAAACTTCATGTTTTATTCACCCTCACTTCTGCTCAGACAGATGACAGCATGAGAGGATTTATTTCCTGAGATGCAGCAATGTCTACAGAATGCAAACTTAACCTGAACATCCCAAAGCTTCAGCCAGCTGTGTAAACACTGGGGATAAACTATAAAACACTCCCCTCCAGGCCAAACACTGCCCTGTTTTGCTGAAGTGTCAATATCCATATTGTTTACTCCTGTCCTTTCCCCTTCAACTTTCTCCCTTTCTTCTGATGCAGGAACTCAGTTATCTTTAGCAGAGACACAGTTCCTCAGACAGTCATTGCCAGGCCCACTATCATGCTTCATTTGGTGCCCACCCTCGATGTATTTGTTCGTCCATGGATTGTGGACACTGGGGGCAGCAATCCCAGTCTGTTTCCACTGCCCATGTCAGTTCCCAGAAATTAACCAGCCTCAGTTCACATTATCACCAGTAAGTTCCCCTTCATGCCACTCCCCGTTCCTTCACTGTAGCTGTGCCACAATCCTGGAATTCCCTCCCTAAGGGCATTGTGGGTCAACCCACAGCGCATGAACTACAGCGGTTCAGGAAGGCAGCGCACCCCCACCTTCTGTCTCTAAGGGCAATAGACCATACAACATAGGAGCAGAATTAGGCCATTTGGCCCATTGAGTCTGCTCCACCAATAAATGCTGGCCCAGCCAGCGACACCGAGGTGCTGTGAAGGAATTTGAACAAAAACCCTTGAGTGGGGTGTGTAGCTGGTGTGGTCCCAGTAATTCACAGCAGCAGCTATGTGATGTGCTGAAGCTGGCTGGGGGAGGACAGCAAGAGACTGAGGAGCACCCGAAGCATTCTCTATCACCGAGAAATATGAAATGTTGTGAATACCGCAGTCATTTGACTTTGTGTCTGAGGTTCATCCTTCATTCGGACATGTCCAGGGATGTACCCTGGACTAGAGCCGTGCAGTACCGAGAGAGTGCAGCGCTGCTGGCCTTGCTGTTGTTTGAACTGGAAATAAAGTCAAACTTCCAACTGGGCCTTTCAGATGTAAAGGACCCTCCGGCATTACGTCAGTGCGGATCAGGAGACATCTCCCTCAATGCTGCTATTTATTCTTCACACTGGTTTTGTAGGATCAAGCTGTGTGCACATTGCGACAGCAATTACAACTCTTCAAAAAGTGTGCCATTGGCCTGAGCCGGGGAAAGGTTTGTCAGAAATGCGACTTTATTTTCCCTTCTGCTGAAACAATAATTACAGCAGTGCTGTCAACACAAGGGCAGGCGGCACAGAAAGACCCACGGGGGTGCACATGCGCACGCACACGAACACACAAGTACACACATACATGTGCACACACACAGACGCGCACATGTGCACACGCCCAGACGCGCGCACACACAGACACGTGCACACATACATACACATGCATGCACACATACACGCACGCATGCACAAATAGACACACGCACGTGTGCACGCACATACGCACACATATGCACAACCAGACACACACACATGACTGTGCAAACACACATACGCACACACACAGAGCAGCAATCTCTCCCATTTCTACAATGATAACTGTACTGCCTGCTCAATGGCTTTCTGTTTGTTGAGCTGCCTTGCACTATTGGAAAGTGAGTTACCCACGACGCTGTTTGGAATGGAGTTATTGACCCAGCAACACTGAAGAAGCGATGATATGGTTCTGGGTAAGGAAGATGCATGGTTTAGAAAGGAACTTGCAGGGGCTGGTATTCCCATTTATCTGCTGCTCTTGTCCTTCAAGATGGAAATGGTTGCATTTTGAAATGCACTGATGAAAGGGCCTGGGTGAGTTGGTGCATCTTGTAGATGGTACTCCCTGCTGCCACTTTATTGATGGTGGAGCGAAAAAGTGCTAAAGGTTTAAGATGGGTGCCAATCAAGGGGCTGCTTTGTCCTGGATGGTGAAGCTTCTTGAGTGTTGTTGGGGCTGCACCCATCCAGGCAAGTGGGGAATGTTCCATCACACTCCTGACTCGTGCCTTGTAGGTGGTGGACAGGCTTTGGGGAATCAGGAGGTGAGTTACTTGCCACAGTATTCCTAGCCTCTGACCTGCTCTTGTAGCTACTGTGTTACATGGCAAGTCCAGTTCAGTTTCTCATCAATTGTAACCTCCAGGGTGTTATTAGTGAAGGATTCGGAAGTGTTAATACCAATGAACATAAAGGGGCAGTAGTTAGATTGTCTCTTATTGGAAATGGTCCTTGCCTGGCATTTGTTTGGCATAAGTGTTCAGCCCAAGCCTGGCTATTGTCTGGATCTTGTTGCATTTGGACACAGTATGCTTCAGTATCTGAGGAGTTGGGATTGTCGAGGCAATACCAGTGCTGTAACTGTACTGGAAGAGCTTGTCTAGGAGCGTGGCAAATTCCAGAGCACAAGTCTTCAGTACTATTGCCGGAATGTTGTCAGGGCCCAAAGCCTTTGCGTTATCCAGTGTCTCCAGTCGTTTATTGGTATCACATGGAGTGAATCAAATTAACATAGAAACATAAAAACATAGAAACAAAAAAGATAGAAGAGGAAGGAGGCCATTTGGCCCTTTGAGCCTGCTCTGCCATTCATCACAATCATGGCTGATTGTTCAACTAAATGGCTTAATCCTGCTTTCTCCCCATAACCTTTGATGCCATTCGCCCCCCCAGTGCTATATCAAGCTGCCTCTTGAATACATTCAATGTTTTGGCATCAACTACTTGCTGTTGTAATGAATTCCACAGGCTCACCACTCTTTGAATGAAGAAATACCTCCTCATCTCGATTCTAAATGGTCTGCACTGAATCCTTATACTGTGACCCCTGGTTCTGGACACTCCCACCATCAGAAACAGCCTCCCTGCAGCTACCCTGTCCAGTATTGTTAGAATTTTGTAAGTCTCTATGAGAACCACCGTCAGTCATCTGAACGCCAGTGAAAACAATCCCAACCTAGTCAATCTTTCCTCATACATCCTGGAATCAGCCTAGTAAACCTACGCTGCACTCCCTGATTAGCAAGAGCATCCTTCCTCAGAAAAGGAGACCAAAACTGCCCACAATATTCTCGGTGTGGTCTCACCAAGACCCTGTATAACTGCAACAACACATCCCTGCTCCTGTACTCGAACCCTCTCGCAATGAAGGCCAACATACCATTTGCCTTCTTTACCGCCTGCTGCACCTGCACGCTTACCTTCAGCGACTGGTGCACAAGGACCCCCAGGTCCCACTGCACACTCCCCTCTCCCAATTTACAGCCATTCGGGTAGTAATCTGCCTGAATAACCTCACATTTATCCAAATTATACTGCATCCGCCATTGACTTGTCCCTTCACCCAACCTGTTGAGATCATGCTGAAGGATCTCTGCATCCTCGTCACACTTCACCCTACCACTCAACTTGGTATCATCTGCAAACTTTGAGATGTTACATTTTGATCCCTGATCCAAATCAGTAATATATATTGTGAATAGCTGAGGTCTCAACACCGATCCCTGTGGCACCCCACTAGTTACTGCCTGCCAATTTGAAAAGGACCCATTAATTCCTACTCTTTGTTTCATCTCTGCCAACCAGTTTCCAATCCATTTCAATACACTTACCCCAATCCTATGCACTTTAATCTTGCACATTAATCTCTTACGTGGGACTTTGTCAAACACTTTCTGAAAGTCCTAATATACTGCATCGACTGGCTCCCCCTTGTCAACTCTACTAGTTACACCTTCATAGAATTCCAACAGATTTGTCATGCATGATTTCCCCTTCATAAATCCATGCTGACTCTGTCTGACCCTGCCACTGCTCTCTGAATGCTCTGCTATAAGATCCTTGACAATGGATTTGTGAATTTTCCCCACTACAAATATTAGGCTCACTGGTCTATAATTCCCTGTTTTCTCTCTACCTCCTTTTTTGAATATTGGAGTGACATTAGCCACTCTTCATTTTGCAGGTACTGTTCCAGAATCCAGGAAGATGACCACCAATGCATCCACTATTTCTAGAGCTACTTCCTTAAGTACTCGGGGATATAGATGATTAGGCCCTTGGCATTTATCAACCTTCAATCCCAACAATTTTCCAAGCACCATTTCTCTACAATATTGATCTCCCACAGCTCTTCCCTCTCACTAAATGTTGCATCCTCCAACAATTCTGGTATCTGATTTGTGTTCTCTTTTGAGAAGACAGAACCAAAGTATGTATTCAGTTCCTTAGCCATTTCTTTGTCCCCTATTATATATTCTCCCATTTCTGTCTGGAAGACACCTGCATTTGTCTTTATCAAACTCTTTCTCTTTACATACCTTGAGAAGCTCTTAGCGTCAGTCTTTATGTTTCCTGCAAGCTTACTTTCACACTCTATTTTCCCCTTCTTAATCAATCCCTTGGTCCTTTGCTGAATTCTAAATTGCTCCCAATCCTCAGATTTATTATTTTTCTTGTCCAATCTGTATGCTTCTTCCTTGGATAGGATACTGTCTCTTATTTCCCATGGACTGGCCCTCTTACCCATTTTGCTTTTGTGATACAGGAATAAACAGTAGTTGTATTCTCCCATGCATTCCTTGAATGTTTGTCATTGCCTATCCACAGTCATCCCTTAAAGTAACTCTCCCCAATCTATCAAGGCCAACTCAAGCCTCATATGCTCGTAGTTTCCTTTCTTAAGGTTCAGCACCCAATTCTTCAAATCATCAACCTCATCTTGATGAAAATTTCTATCATGTTATGGTCGCTCTTCCCCAAGGGATCTCGAACAGCTAGATTGGTAATGACTCCCTTCTCATTACACAGCACCCACTCTAAGATGGCCTGCTCGCTAGTTAGTTCCTCCATACCTTGGTCAAGAAAACCATCCCACATACATTACAGGAATTCCTCCTCTATGGCATTGTGGCTAATCTGATTTGCCCAATCTCTGTGCAGATTAAAATCACCCATGATCACTGATATTCCCTTTTCACACACGTCTCTAATTTCCTGTTTAATACCATTCTCAACATCACCATTGCAGTTTGGGGGTCTATATTTGACACCCACTAATGTTTTTTTGCTCCTTGGTGTTTCTCAACTCTACCCCCCATGCAGAACTGACTGAAGACTGGTATCTGTAATGTTGGGGACTACTGGAGGAGGCCGAGATGGATCATCCACTCGGCACTTCTGGCTGAAGATTGCTGCAAATGCTTCAGCCTTATTTTTTGCACTGATGTGCTGGGCTCTTCCATCATTGAGGATGGGGATATTTGTGGAGCCTCCTCCTCCAGTGAGTTGTTTAATTCTCCACCACCATTCACGACTGGATGTGGCAGGACTGCAGAGCTTAGATCTGATTGGTTGGCTGTGAGAGATCAGCTTGATCAGAAATGTTGCGGCTGAGCCACTCGGGGTGAAGGGTGCACACTCCACCCTTTCTGCTCCCTCGCCAAACTCAGTGCTTCCTCCAAATAATGTTCGACATGGAGGGTCCATCACCTGAAGGGGGCAGCCATTGAAGACCCTGGGGAATGGGGGGAATGGGAGATCACTCTCAGATACCCCAGGGAACAGGGAGAATGGGGAATGCTCCCCCATCGAGACCCCAGGGAATTTTGGAGAAAGGGGAATGCCCCCCCACCGAGACCGCAGGAAACAGGGAAAATGGGGAATGCCCCCCCAAGACCCCAGGGAACAGGTAGATTGGGGGATTTTTTTTCTCCAGAACCACACTATTGCTCTGAGCTTTGGAGAGGTCATATGATGGGCCGAAGATCCTTTAGAACCTGGTTGTTGATAAAATATTCATTAATACCCTCCTACTGGCTTGTAACTAAAGAATAAAATGTTCGAAATATTGGAAATATCTCTATCCCTGGAGCCCAATATCTCATATCTGTTTCTATCTCACAAACGTTCTCCTCCTCCTTGTCCAACTCCATCAGCATATTTCACACCAGAGCTGTTTCCACACCTGTATCCTGTTACTGGTCTAAGCAACAAGCTTTTGAAATATTTAATATTGTGTCGCCATTGTCTTAACAGACCATAGGGCTGTTTTCTCTTTGAGGGGAGATGACTGGAGGTGGTTTAACCTGAGGGTCACCACCCCATCAGGCGAGGGGGAGAGATTGAGAAGGAGAGTCCTTCATGGTGATGGGAACTGAACCCACACTGTTGGCATTGACCCTGCTTCACAAACCAACCATGTGGCCGACTGAGCTAAACTGTATAATTTATCAGAAGGTGCAGTCTGATCGTCCCACTGGAAGTATCAGCGACAGTGTATTGGTAAATTAGATATGTAGTTCAGGTAGAATACGGCGCTGTCACAGTGCTGAAAGGATATCAGTGGGAAGAGCATTGGAAACGTACACATCATTTCACCGCCTCCGAATTTATTTCTCATGCCTGCTGCTGGAAGAATATCATCACTATACAGAAGACAAGTCCCATTGCACTCTTGAGTTTTTGCGATATGAGGGTGTGGGTGTATTAGCAACAATATCTGAGCCCCCTTTCCCCCCCTCCCCCCATTTCTGAGGAAGGGTCCCGACCCGAAACATCAACTCTCCTGCTCCTCTGATGCTGCCCGGCCTGCTGTGTTCCTCCAGCTCCACACTGTGTGTTATCTCTGACTCCAGCATCGGCAGTTCTTACTGTCTCTGTGGTGGTGAGCCAGCTGCCCTTTGTGAACCTCTGCAGTCCGTTGTCTTACAGTACGGTCTGAACCGAGCAGCAAGAACAGAGGCAAACACACAGTGTGGGGAATTAACTAAGGAACCAGACACCTGGTTTCGGGAGCTAGAAAATCTAATGTGCAGGAATATTCATTTAAAAACAGGGCAGAAAAAACAAAAAAGATGGTGGTTTTATGGGATTTTAGACATCTTGATATTAACTGAGGGAAAATAGGTCTAACAGGTTTACGGAACACTGTCAAGAGAACTCTTTAGGTCCAAAAGAACCCAGGAGACTGCACTTAGGTGACCAGCAACACACGCGGCAACTAGACTGTTTAAGAGCTACGACCAAGCATGCTGGGAATTTTGGTGGTTAGTTTAAACTCTGACCTCTGTTAAAACTGCAAGTGGTGACTTGCAGTTTCCTGTGTTGGCCAAAAAGGTGGGTGTCATGTGACTGGCCAGACATATTGGCACCATGCTACCTTGTGTGGAACATGGAGTGTGGCCGTCTCCTGTTTGGGAGTTTATTTTTTAGAAGTCCATTGGCTGGGATCGAACAATGTAATCAGGATTTGATCGATTCATCAGCTGAGTGCCGGAGGAAAGGAACACATTTTCAGGGAAGTTGACAGAACAAAGGAATTTTCTCAGAGTATTTTCACACAGAGGGTGGTGTGTGTATGGAATGAGCTGCCAGAGGAAGTGCTGGAGGCTGGTACAATTGCAACATTTAAAAGGCATCTGGATGGGTATACGAATAGGAAGGGTTTACAGAGATGTGGGCCAAATGCTGGCAAATGGGACCAGATTCATTTAGGATATCAAGGTGTAGAGCTGGATGAACACAGCAGGCCAAGCAGCATCAGAGGAGCTGGAAAGCTGACATTTTAGGTCTGGACCCTTCTTCAGAAAAGGGTTCAGACCCGAAACGTCAGCTTTCCTATTCCTCTGATGCTGCCTGGCCTGCTGTGTTCATCCAGCTCCACACTGTGTTATCTCAGACTCCAGCATCGGCAGTTCCTACTATCTCTGAGATTCATTTAGGACATCTGGTTGGCATGGGCGAGTTGAACCGAAGCGTCTGTTGCCATGATGTACAGCTCTAAGACTCTAGAAGAAGCCTCCGGGCCGCATTGGAAAAGCAGGTTCCCTGCAGTTGTTTTCAGAGAGAACCATGAGGCAGAAACTTGTGCAGAGAACATTGTTGGCTGCTTCACTCGAATTGGGGTAGTATCTGAATCAAGTCAAATTTATTGAGTAACAGTTAGGGTTAAATGTGGATTAAGTAGGGTGAAGTTAAATGTTGCGAGTCAAAGTTGAAGTTATGTTAGACGATGTGAGAAATAACGTTGCACTGAAGGTAAGTTTTATATTGAGGATTACTACTTAAGGAGTTAAGATGGATTTGTTTAGTTAAAGGCTACAGTCAGTTTCCTGCCTTTTACCTGTCACACAAAGGAACACCTGGGTAAAAGGTTTGCATTTTCATTTTCAGGCAACAAAGCCAAACTGGAGAAGGGCCTTTCTGGGCTTAGTTTTTAGGGAATGAGATTGGGTAGGTGGCAGTGTTTTGGTGATAATGATGATAATCTAACGAAATTCATGGTGGTTATGGGAAAGGACAAAGAGAAGCTTAGGGTGGCACGGTGGCTCAGTGGCTCAGTGGTTAGCGCTGCTGCCTTACAGCACCAGGGACCTGGGTTCAATTCCAGCCTCGGGTGACTGTCTGTGTGGAGTTTGCGTGGGGTTGCTTTGGTTTCCTCCCACAGTCCAAAGATTTGCAGCTTATGGTAGATTGGCCATGCTGAATTGCCCACAGTGTGCAGGCTAGGTGCATTAGCTATGGGGGGAAAATGCCGGGTTAAATAAGGTAGGGGTGTGGGTCTGGGTCTGGGTGGGATACTCTTCAGAGGGTCAGTGTGGACTTGATGGGCCAAATGTCCAGCTTCCACATTGAAGGGATTCTATGAAATCAGGGCCTGACTATCAGGGTCCATAGCTGTCATTGAGCGCACTGACCATCCCAAATGCCCAAGTCTGGTTGAAGTATTGCTGGGAAAAGCAGTGGCTGGCTGTGGAAATGTGGTCCATTTCATTGTGATGTCTACTGTCAGACAGAATCGTTTGCTGGGCCCACTGTGGGCACTCCCTGCCACATTGTACCTCCCTTGGACCCACCTTTTAAACTGGCCTCAACCTTCTTCCCAGTCCCTGGGTGTCTGTGAGGTTCCATTAGATGTTGGTGCTGCTGGGATTGCAGTTCTCGAGGGTGGGACCTCCTCGAGAGAGAAGAGAGGGTGCCATTTGAATCTGAGTCAGACTGATGCCAGTCAACTGTTAGAGAGGAACAGCTGGGTTCTGGTTCAGTCACCTTAGACTAGCAATGGACATTTCACACTGGGACAGCAGATCAGCCGAGGGGTTTGTGCTGGAGAAGTGCATTGTGGTCACAGCAGAGATGTGTGAGGGGGGTCACGGGGTCACAGAGGGGTGTTTGAGGGGGTCACAGAGAGGTGTTTGAGGGGTCACAGCAGAGAGGAGTGTGAGGAGGGTCACGGGGTCACAGAGAGGTGTGTGAGGGGGTGACAGAGAAATTGTAACACTGCATGGATTTGTCATCGGCCAAGAGAAATGCCATTAGTCACTGAGCACAATGATTCTATAAGTTTGATGATCAGAGACAATGAATATTCCTGGGGTGACTATTCATTGCACAAAGAAAAGTTTTGGGAGCTGACTGCAAGAAGACCTGGGGGAATTCTCCCCAATGTCTTGAAGAATATTTCACGGTCAGCTAATATCAGTAAGCAGAGTGTTTGATCATTACTGCATTGCTCTTTATGGGAGCTTGCTGTGTACAAATTGGCTGCTACATTTTCTGCACTACCCTAAGATCTGGAAAGGACTGATGTAAATGTAGGTGTGCACTTAAAGGCTAAACATACCAATCATGGAAACAAACAATTGGGAATATAACCTCAAAAACGGGGAAAGTTTGACCCTATACCATAGGGATTTCAACATCTCCGCACTGTCACACTAGATTTGTCTCAGTTCTGTTTAACTCCCTAAGCAACTTTTAGAAACTTAAGCAGAGTTTTAAAATGCTTTGACAGCACATATGTGCCCACGCTCTCGAACTTCTGGGTGTGAATTTCTACCAAGTCCTGCCTGCAACCGGGGGTGTTATCTTGGCAGGTCTAGATGCAAGATCTTGAACAAAATGCATTTTGGGAGTCGAAATCTCTCTTGTCAGCGGGCCGGACGGAGAGAAAAAAAATAATATCCTTAATACAGCCCTGAATATTTGGACCAAAGTCCTCTGGTGTTCTGAATTAGAATGAACAACATATCAAATGGAAGTGTCAGCCTGTCACAGTTGGGAGAGTTCTATCAGTATTTGCCATGCACCGTCATCCCAAAAGGTTTGAAACTGACGTCGATTAAGCATAGAACTGACATCTCGGAAACTGATTAGCATAAAATTCAGAAGATTTCTTCACTGACTGCTCCTGTCAAAATTTCACCCAGCCTTGAACAGCAGTTCATTATTCACAGATCAGTCAGAGTTGGAAACCTTCCTACAATCTGTAGCTTCTCCTTGGACCTTTGGGGTCAATCCATTCAAACTCTTGCAACTCAGTGACATCTTTTATAGACTTTGCTAGGAGGGTGGCTGACTGTCACATGTAAACTTGATCTTTACTGACTGCCTTAGGGAGCTATTCACAAAGATACTTGTGCCACACACCACACGATACTTGGGCATTCAAAAATATTTATGTGATAAATTCACTCCTGGAATCTCTGCTTTTACAAAGATTGCCCAAGATAACGCGTCCCTATCAAGGAATTTGCTTTGGTGCCTCCTGCCCATCCATTAGAGTCATAGAGAGGTGTACAGCATGAAAACAGACCCTTCATTCCAACTCATCCATGCCGATCAGATATCCTAAATTAATCTAGTCCCATTTGCCAGCATTTGGCCCATATCCCTCTAAACCCTTCCTATTCATATACCCATCCAGATGCCTTTTAAATGTTGTAATCGTACCCAGCTCCACCACTTCCTCTGGCAGCTCGTTCCATACGCGCACCACCCTCTGTGTGAAAAAATTGCCCCTTAGATCCCTTTTAAATCTTTCCCCTCTCACCTTAAACCTATGCTCTCTAGTTTTGGACTCCCCTGCCCTGGGAAAAAGACCTTGGCTATTTACCCTATCCAGGCCCCTCATGATTTTATAAATCTCTGCAAGATCACCCCTCTGTCTCCGATGCTCCAGGGAAAATAGCCTCAACCTATTCAGCCTCTCCCTATAGTTCAAACCCTCCAACCCTGGAAACATTCTCGTGGATCTTATCTGTACTCTTTCAAGTTTCACAATGTCCTTTCTGTAGCAGGGAGACCACAGTTGAACACAGTATTCCAAACATGGCCTAACCAATGCCCTGAGACAGTAAGAACTGCAGATGCTGGAGAATCTGAGATAACAAGGTGTAGAGCTGGATGAACACAGCAGGCCAAGCAGCATCAGAGGAGCGGGAAAGCTGACGTTTTGGGTGGAGACCCTTCTTCAGAAAATTTCTGAATGATTTCTGATGAAGGGTCTCGACCCGAAATGTCAGCTTTCCCGCTCCTCTGATGCTGCTTGGCCTGCTGTGTTCATCCAGCTCTGCACCATGTTATCTCTAACCAATGCCCTATACAGTTGCAACATGACCTCCCAACTCCTATACTCACTGCACTGACCAGTAAATTCCTGTGTGTAAAGATCTCCTGCAAGTGAATATTTTAATGTTAATGATAAAATGAGGATGGCATCAAAGAAAATATTGGAGTGTGTGCAGATTTCGGAGAGTGACCTTGCTCAGCAAAAGCATATTCCAGTGAAAAGGAAGGACTGTAAGAAAAGGGGTAATCTACCATGGGTGTCTAAGGAAAGTAGGGATGCTATCAAATTGAAAGAGAAGGCATACAAAGTGGCAAAAACAGCATGAAACTAGAAGATTGGGAAAACTTTAGAGGTCAACAGAAAGCCACAAAAAGAGTTATAAAGAAAAGTAAGATAGAACATGAGAAAAAACTAGCACAGAATATAAAGACAGATAGCAAAAGTTTCTATAAATATATAAAACGAAAAAGAGTGGCTAAAGTAAACGTTGGCACTTTAGAGGATGAGAAGGGGAATTTAGTTATGGGATATGGTGAAATGGCCGAGGCACTGGACAGGTATTTTGTATCGGTCTTCACAGTGGAGGACACTAGTAACATGCCAGTAATTGACAAAGAGACAAAGGTAGGTGAGGACCTGGAAACAATTATTATTACAGAAGAGGTAGTGTTGGGTAAGCTAATGGAGCTAAGGATTGATAAGTCTCCTGGCCCTGATGGAATGCATCCCAGGGTACTGAAAGAGATGGCGGGAGAAATAGCAGGTGCACTGGCGGTAATTTTCCAAAATTCACTGGACTCTCAGGCAGTCCCAGCAGATTGGAAAACAGCAAATGTGACGCCACTGTTTAAAAAGGGAGGTAGACAAAAGATGGGGAATTATAGACCAGTTAGCTTAACCTCTGTAGTGGGGAAGATGCTTGAGTCTATTATCAAGGAAGAAATAGCAAGTCATCTCGATAGAAATTGTCCCATTGGGCTGACGCAGCATGGGTTCATGAAGGGCAGGTCATGCTTGACAAATCTTTTGGAATTCTACGAAGACATTACGAGCAAGGTGGACAATGGGGACCCAGTGGATGTGGTGTACCTAGATTTCCAAAAGGCCTTCAACAAGGTGCCGCACAAGAGGTTGCTGCATAAGATAAGGATGCATGGCGTTAGGGGTAAAGTATTAGCATGGATAGAGGATTGGTTAACTTACAGGAAGCAAAGAGTGGGGATAAATGAGTGCTATTCTGGCTGGCAATTAGTGACTAGTGGTGTGCCTCAGGGATCAGTGTTGGGACTGCAATTATTTACAATTTATATAGATGATTTGGAGTTGGGCACCACGTGTAGGGTGTCAAAGTTTGCAGACGACACTAAGATGAGTGGCACAGCAAAGTGTGCAGAGGACTGTGAAACTTTGCAGAGGAACATAGATACATTGAGTGAGTGGGCAAAAGTCTGGCAGATGGAATACAATGTAAATAAATGTGAAGTCATACATTTTGGTAGGAGTAATAGTAAAAAGGATTATTACTTGAATGGTAAAAAGTTGCAGCATGCTGCTATGCAGAGGGTCCTTGTGCATGAATCACAGAAGGTTGGTCTGCAGGCGCAACAAGTAATTAGGAAGGCAAATGGAATTTTATCCTTCATTGCTAAAGGGATTGAGTTTAAAAGCAGAGAGGTTATGTTGCAGCTCTACAAGGTGCTGCTGAGGCCACACCTGGAGCACTGTGTGCAGTTTTGGTCTCCTTATTTGAGAAAGGATGTACTGGCACCGGAGGGGGTGCAGAGGAGGTTCACCAGGTTGATTCCGCAGTTGAGGGGGTTGGCTTATGAGGACAGACTGAGTAGATTGGGATTATATTCATTGGAATTCAGAAGATTGAGGGGGGATCTTATAGAAACAAAAAAAATTATGAAGGGAATAGATAAGATAGAAGTAGAGGGGATGTTTCCACTGGCAGGTGAAGCTAGGACAAGAGGGTATAGCCTCAAGATTAGAGGGAGCAGATTTAGGACTGAATTGAGAAGGAATTTCTTCACCCAGAGGGTTGTTAATCTATGGAATTCCTTGCCAAGTGAAGTAGTTGACGCTACTTCAGTAAATGTTTTTAAAGCTAAGGTAGATTTTTTTTTTGAACAATAAAGGAATTAAGGGATACAGAGAGAGCGTGGGTAAGTGGATCTGAGTCCACGAAAAGATCAGCCATGTTCTTGTTGAATAGTGGAGCAGGCTCGAAGGGCCGGAAGGCCTACTCCTGCTCCTAGTTCTTATGTTCTTATGTTATGTACCCTCTCTGCTGTAATCAGTTTTAGTCCTGGGTGTGATATTCTACAGAAAGCCCCATGGCTGGAATCTTTCAGAGCATACAATGTTATAGGAAAACTACAGGGGAAGCTTGTGAGATATCCTGCACAGCAAACATTGTGTCTAATACCATCCTTTATTGAGAAGCCAAGGGGGAGGAAGAACCAAGGTAATTTGTGACAGCACGATCTTCGTTCAAATAGAAAACATTAGGTTCCTTAAGAGAAATTGACTAGATAATGAATTAATTGAGTGAATGGAGATGGATTTGTGAATGGGGATGGATTTGTGAATGGTGGTGGATTTGTGAATGGGGATGGATTTGTGAATGGGGATGGATTTGTGAATGGTGGTGGATTTGTGAATGG
>JAHRHZ010000164.1:233823-265795 GCA_024137785.1 Ginglymostoma cirratum
ATTTGTGAATGGGGATGGATTTGTGAATGGAGGTGGATTTGTGAATGGTGATGGATTTGTGAATGGTGGTGGATTTGTGAATGGTGATGGATTTGCGAATGGGGGTGGATTTGCGAATGGAGGTGGATTTGTGAATGGGGATGGATTTGTGAATGGGGATGGATTTGTGAATGGAATGGTTTGATGATCTGTAGGTGAATGAGCATAGCTCAGTGAATAGTGATGTGCGAGGGAAAAAATACATTTTGTCAAAGCATTTTGTCTTTCAGACATCAGGACAATTTGCAAGAATACCAGTAAAAGGGAAAACAACATTTATCTCTGTGAGATGAGGGTTAGTTAGTTGGCAAGTGGGCCGTGAACTGTAGAGATTTGAAAAATGCATCCAGTTAATTATAATTGACAGTTAACTACCAGGTTTTGTTTAAATGGTAAACTGGTCATGATGACTGTGATTGGTCAAGGCATTGCCCTGAGAAATAAACCAGCAAATGGGGCATTGCCTCTTGCTTAGTTGCAACAAGCACACTGATTGTACATGTTCTTTCTGCCTGTTAGGAACAGGTACCTGTGTGTTAATGTATGTAGAGACAAAAAAAGCCTGCAGATGCTGGAATCCAAGGTAGACAAACAGGAGGCTGGAAGAACACAGCAGGCCAGGCAGCATCTGGAGAAAAGGAGAAGTCAAGGTTTCAGATACTACCCTTCTTCAGGACTTTAATACCCAAAATGTTGGCTGCTTCTTTCCTCCAGATGCTGCCAGTCCTGCTGTGTCCTTCCAGCCTCCTGTTTGTTAATGTATGTCGCTGCTCATTTTGATAGCGTACTGAAAATCAGTCCCTGCTATTCTTGGCGTCATCACAAAAGTTAAAGTTTTTAAAAAGTATGCAAAAATCTCCAATTTACCAGATTTTCAGAGCCAGGTTGACAGAAAGCACTGCCCAGGTTTTTGTATTTAACGATAAATACTTAATTACGTGCACAGACAAACAATTACAAACCATCAGCCTGTAACTCTATTTAATTAAAACTCTGCTCTCAATATAAACTCAGCTAGTAATAGTGAAGGCAACTGAGATTTTGGCCTTTATTTCAAAGGGAATGGAGAAAACATCCAGGCCATAACTGAAATACCGTGAACACTTCAGTTCCCCCTCATTGAAGGAAAGATATACAGGTATTGGAGGCAGTGCAGAGAAGGCTGATGAGGATGATCCCAAGAATGAAGGGATTTTCTTACAAGGAGAGGTCGAGTAGTTTTGGGATGGACTCATTGGAGTTTAGAAGAATGAGAGGCAATCTTATTGAAACATATTAGGGGCTTCGCAGGATAGATGCAGAAAGGTTGTTCCCCTTGTGGGACAGTCTGGGACTAGAGGGCATTATCTCAGGATAAAGGGTCACACGTTAAAGAGAGAGTTGGGAAGGAATTTCTTCTCTCAGGGAGTAGTGAATGTGTAGAATTCTTCACCACGGGGGCCTGTAATTATGTATATTCAAGGCTGAGATAGAATTTTAATCAGGAAGGGAACCAGGATTGTGGGGAAAAGGCAGGAAAGTGAAGTTGAGGGTTATCAGATCAGACACGATCCTATTGAATGGCGGAGCAGAATTGATGGTCAGAATGGCCTATTATGCTCCTACATCTATTCTTTTTTCCCCTTTATTCATTCACGGAATGAGGGCGTCGCTGGCCAGGCAGCATTTATTGCCCATCCCTAGTTGCCCAGAGGGCAGTTAAGAGTTAACCACATCACCGTGGGTCTGATGTTTTTTTCCTGATTACTATATTGGGGTCATTATGCATTTACTAATACTAATGGTTTCGAGTTTGTGAGTGTCACTCCAGTGGGAATCTCCACTCTATGTCTACCCCAACAAAGTCTTTCATGACCTCTGTTTTGTCAGAGTACCCATCGATTAAAAGCAAAACCCGACAGGTTGGTGAGTCTATTAATTTTGAAATTATACTCTGAAGTGTAAATTGTTTTTGTAAATTGTTATCCAGGGCACTGTAAAAAGAAAACTTTCCTATTTGTAACTGCTTTAACTTCTGTTTTTTTGTGTGTTTTGACCTGCTACTTATCCCCAATTTCACATGCGCTGATCCTAACGATGCGTTTACAATGTGCTAAAGGGATTGAGTTTAAAAGCAGAGAGGTTATGTTGCAGCTCTACAAGGTGCTGCTGAGGCCACACCTGGAGCACTGTGTGCAGTTTTGGTCTCCTTATTTGAGAAAGGATGTACTGGCACTGGAGGGGGTGCAGAGGAGGTTCACCAGGTTGATTCCGCAGTTGAGGGGGTTGGCTTATGAGGACAGACTGAGTAGATTGGGATTATATTCATTGGAATTCAGAAGATTGAGGGGGGATTTTATAGAAACAAAAAAAATTATGAAGGGAATAGATAAGATAGAAGTAGAGAGGATGTTTCCACTGGCAGGTGAAGCTAGGACAAGAGGGCGTAGCCTCCAGATTAGAGGGAGCAGATTTAGCCACTTAAGAACGGCTGTTTGGAAATCCATACATCTATTCTATTAGCATTATCTCTTGCTTCCTGTTGCTTCTTTAAAGAGTTGGAGACAGGCAGATAAAGAGCAATTTAGATAGTTCACTGCCTTAAATATATTGTCAATGGCTAATTATTCTTCAAATTCATGTTTGACATCATAGTGTAAATAATCTGACCATGAAATTCATGGAGTTGTTGGGTCAAGAGAAATTCTGTTCCCTTATTTATCTTTATTTATCCTTTATTTCTCTTTATTCCTTTATTTATCTATATATATCCTTTATGTTTGGCTTCTCTCCATCTTGGCCCAGAGGTTGCATATTTTGCTGAGTGCTGCTCGTTTTGCAGAGGCTCCCAATTCCACTTCTACTGCTTTCAACTTTTTTCAACATTTTTATTAAATGGATTACATTTTCCCAAGCTGCCGCGCTGACATTGCGTTCACATTCTAATCGGATAGTGAGTTCAGGAGTATAATGAAACCAGAGCCATCTGATTTCCTCGCTCAGGCAGTACAGGAGGACTCCAGCGAGCTGCTCGATACCTTCGATGAGAGGAGATACCTCGATGCGAAACGCTGGAGACCTGGTGAAGACCCTTACAAACTCTATGCCTTCAACCACCGAGAGAGTGGCAGAGTTCCCAGCAATCGGGGGATCAGGGATACCAGACATTACAGGTACGTCACATGGACTTTGCGAGGTCTCCCCTCAACTGGGACATCACCATGGCCACAAAATCCTGGTTTCTCAGGAATTCCGTGTCCCCATACTTCATCATAGAGTGTAATTGCCCTGAAAGGGATTTCAAGGAATTGAAGTAGGAGTAGGCCATTTGGCCCATTGGGTTAGCTCCGCCATTCTATACAATCATGGCCGACCTTAAGCTTCATCTCCTCTTCCCCAGCCACTCCCTTGAAAAGACTGTAACAGTTAGGAGCAGTTAGTGTGAAGGAGAAGGCCTGAGTAGGCCAGAGCCCTGACTGTGACAGAGGCTTCTAGAACCTTCTTGGCAAGAGACTTCTAAAGATTCACACACTGCTGAGTGAAGTAATTGCCTGTCATTTCAGTCCAAAATTTTTGGCTCTTGTCTTTCAGTTTAAAACAATCTCAGTGTCCACCCTATTGAGTCCTTTTTTATCCCCCTTATTCATTAATGAAATGAGGACGTCCTGACCAGGCAGCATTTATTGCCCATCCCTAATTGTTCAGGGCAGTGCAGAGTCAACCACATTGCTGTGGGTCTGGAGTCACATGTGGGCCAGACCAGGTAAGGATGGCAGTTTCCTTTCCTCAAGGACATTAGTGAATCAGATGAGTTTTTCCCAACGGTTGACAATGGATTCGTGGTCATCAGTAGATTCTTAATTCCAGATATTTATTGAATTCAAATTCCACCGTCTGCCGTTAGAACCCAGGTCCCCAGAATGCTATCCAGGTCTCTAGATTAATAGTCCAGTGATAATACCGCTAGACCACTGCCTCCCCACGGACAATGAAGCAGTTCATGTCCAAATGCAGCAATATCTGGAAAGTGCAAGTAAAATTTATGCCACTCAAATGCCAAGCAATGACTGTCTCCAACAACAGACAACCTAACTATCACCCTTGACATTCAATGGTGTTTCTATCACTGAATCGCCCACTAACAACATCCTGAGGGTTCCAAATGACCAGAAACTGAACTGGACTTACCATTATTAACAAGATCAGGTAAGAGGCTAGGAATCCTGCAGGAAGTAACTCACCTCCTGACTTCCCAAAGCCTGTCCGCCATCTACAAGGCACAAGTCAGGAGTGTGATGGAATACTCCCCACTTGCCCTGGATGGGTGCAGCCCCAACAACAGTCAAGAAGCTTGACACCATCCAGGACAAAGCAGCCCCACTCGACTGGCACCACATCCACAAGCATCCAAATGCACTGCAGAAATTCACCAATGATCCTCAGGCAGCACCTTCCAAACCCACGACCACTTCCATCTAGAAGGACAAGGGCAGCAGATACATGGGAACATCACCCCCTGCAAGTTCCTCTCCAAACCACTCACCATCCTGACATCGCCGTTTCTTCACTGTCACTGGGTCCAAATCCTGGAATTCCCTCCCTAATAGCATTGCGGGTCAACCCACAGCAGGAGGAATGCAGCGGTTCAAGAAGGCAGCTCACCCCCACCTTCTCAAGGGGTAAGTAGGGATGAGCGATAAATACTGCCCAGCCAGCAACACCCACATCATGTGAATGAATGGAAATGAATGCAGTTCACTTTCCTGATTACTCGCTGTACCTGAATGTTAAATTTCCATGTCCCATCATTGGGTTCTCCCAGTGCAGCTTATTTATAACCCAGTGAAACAGCTCCCTCCTGGCACCAATGCCCCTTCTACCCACACCACTCTTTGACCATGTATCTAATTCTTTAATCTGCTTGACCGTAGGCCAGATGGCATGTAGCTGAGGTCGCAATCCAGAGGTGGTTCCTTTTGTCATCCTGCGTTTCGAAGGAGCCTAATTCCTCAAAGTTTCTCTACACAGAGTTATTCTCAGCCTTAGCCCTGGCATGTGGACCACAGAAAGAGATCTTCCCCATCCCTCATCAGCTTGACCACAGTCCTGGGCATGGGACAGGCTGCACTACTCTGGGAGCTGCAGGATAAACACATGGAGGGAACCTGGAAATCAGGATGTGCTCATCAGGTTCAATGGAGAAGGGCTGGAGCATGGACACTGGCAGAGATTAGATAGGCCAAATGGCATGTTTCTCTGTTGTACATATTCTGGACATAACACCTCAGCCACTAAAGGGGGTGAGGTGGAATGTGAGCCAGTCCAGAACCAATGGCTGTACTGACTGAACAACACCAGGTCTGTAATCATGTATTTATTCATTTATTCTGGCACTATGGTCAGGGCTCTCACTCCCTCCCCCTCTCTCTGTCTCTGCTAATTCTAACATTCCCCTCTGTGTTGTGGTTATCCCACTGCAGTCACTGTTCCCTACACATTTGTTCACCAGGAATGATCCAACCTCTGCTTGGTAAATACCATGGAGTCACCTGTATTTCTGTAGCACCTTTCATAACCTCAGGACATCGCAGAACACTTTGTCACAGAGGAACTGTTGTCACTCTTGTAATGTAAAAAATGTGGAAGTCCACAATCGCACAGTCTGATCCCAGTAACGTGTCAATGACCAGAGCATCCGTTTCCTCTAACTGTTGGTCAGGATTCCGGGTTGGATTCTCCCTCTTTTCTTTGACACTGTGCCATGGGATCCTTTGCAGTCAGCCAAGAGGACAGCGTGGTGTGGAGTTTGGTTTTACATCCTAGTAATGGGCAGCTCAGTCTGTCAGTGCAGTGTCCACTCGGATCTCTGGATTGTTCCAGGGTCCAGAAGCCTCTTACTCAAAGCTAAGGGGGTTACTAACTGAGTTGGAGCTCATGGCTTGTATGCTAGAGCGACGTTCTCAAACAGGCAGTCAAGCTGGATCCAGCATCCAAACCTATCCCTGATTTATTCAGTGGGGACGTACTGTTCAAATCTCCATTCTGGCAGATTCTGTCACATCACTGTCAGAAACGTGGGGAGTGATGTGAAGATAACAGTGAGGAATTGAGAGCTGCTCCTTCCTGGATGTTTCAGTGTAATTGGTGGTGCTCATTTCCTCAGTAATGACTCCTCCAGAAAATGATATTCCCAGCTGCCACAATGTGTATCAGAAGATGCTGCCTTCTCTTCTGTCTCACATACACCTCTAATGAGCTCTCTGACAGCTCCCATATCCCCATGAGTTGGAACATTTTTCACACCATGCTCTGGATTTTTGGGGGTGATGCAGGTGGGAGTGGTGGGGGGATATCTCCCCCATACCGCCCACCTCCCCCACATACACAGACACTGGCGCACGTGCGCGCACCCACACACACACACACTTGAACCCTCCCCCCCACCTCAGGACACCTGGACAAAGAACCAGGCGATAATTTCCCCTTCAACAAAGGGACAGAAGATGTTGCCCTTGGGGCTAGTCAGAAAGGTAATTGTTGACTATAGCCTCACTGACACTGTTAAAATGGCTGTTGCATGGAGGGAGGTGTGACGGCAGCTTGATTGAAGCCCCCTGAAGCTGGAGGGTGTCAGATCTGTTTCCCCCACCCCCAAAACTCCATGACCTCTTGCAATGAGTAAAGGCAGAGACTTAACTTTCCACCCAGTGAAGGAGACTACAACATTCCAGTTCGATCTCCTCCCTTGTAATGAAATCCAATGGGATTTCCTGGGCAGACCTCCATGTTCCCTGACACCACCAAGTGAACATCCTCTGTTCTGTGGTACCGCTCCAGTATTGGCTTGGCTCCGTAATCTTCTTTCTTTTTTGAAAGTTTCTCTTCTGTAAGTTCAAGTTCAGTTCAGGGTTGACACTCCAATAGAGAGCAGAGAGGTGCTGCACTGTTGGAATTGGTTCCTTTTCGTTAAGATATTAAATCAAGGCCCTGTCTGCTCTCTCACAGAATCCCTACAGTGTGGAGGCAGACCATTTGGCCCATCAGGTCCACACCAGCGCTCCAAAGGGTATCCCATCCAGACCCACCTCCCTACCCATCCACTGTATTTTCTGTGACTAACCTACATATCCCTGGATTTTTGTGGGCAATTTAGCACGGCCAATCCACCCTAACCTACACATCCTGTGAGAGGAAACCAGAGCACCTGAAGGAAACCCATGCAGACATGGGGTGAATGTGCAAACTCCACACAGACAGTCACCCGAGGGTGGAATCGAACCCGGGTCCCTGGTGCTGTGAGGCAGCAGCGCTAACCACTGGGCCACCCAGGCAGAAGTAACAGATTTCATGTCAGTATTTTGAAGAATTTCCGGTGAATAATTAACTCCCAACACCACCATAAGCGAACTGGCTCATTCATCACATTGCTGTTGCTGGGAATTTGCTGTGGTCAGATTAGCTCACCCGCCTGTGTCCAACAAGGAGTACATCTGAAAAAGTGTGTGGTCAGCTGAAAAGATCTTGGCTTTGCTCTGAAGTGATGAAAAATGCTACGGAAATGCAGGCGATATTCGTTGAGCTGCAAAGGGTTTGTGCCTGAAACGAAATTCTAGAGGCTGTGCCTCCGAACGTGACAAAGGAGCAGAGGCAGGATATATTTCACACACCAATCAATCTTGTCACCCAGCTTCTGAAACATATATATTAGGCTTTTGGACACTAGAGAGATTGGCTGCATCAAGCAGACTTCACTGGAGAGGTCAAATTCTCCACTGGGAGTGGTCAGGGTTTGGAATTGTCACGCAGGGTGGGTCTGGCTGCAGTGCCCTTCAGAGGGCCAGTGTGGACCCGATGGGCTGAATGGCCTGCCTCCACACTGTAGGGATCCTGCGAGAGAGCAGACGGGGCCTTGATTTAACATCTCGACGAAAAGGAACCAATTCCAACAGTGCGGCACCTCTCTGCTCTGTATTGGAGTGTCAACCTAGATTGGAACAGGACTTGAACTTGCAATCTCTGTAGCTAAAAAAGTGGACAAGCTCTTTGGAAGTGTTTCAAGTTCTCAATTCACTTAAATACCCTGCCCTTAAAAGTGAAAAAAAATCCAGACTGCTTTTGAAACAAGGTCAGGGCTTGCAATTTCAATTGATGTTGATTGACTTAAGCCTGAGACTAGTCAATGTAGGAAGAATATCACAGTTTGACTGCTTTATGAGTTATTATTATCCAGGGGCTTCCGTGCGGCTGTAAGTTCATAGTTTCACTGACTATTTAGCCAGCTTCTGAAAGTTTAGCTAACCTTGACACCTGGCTGTTAATACAAATTATATCAGTTAGTATGGCTCATAATTTTCAGGGTTGTCAGCAAGAGAGGCAGGAGTGAGCATGGGGAGAAACTTCTTTATTCAGACAATTGTTAGGATTTGGAATGCACTGTCTGGGAGACGGGTGGAGGCGAATCCGATAGGAGGTTTCAAAAGACAGCTGGATGTATATTTGAAAGTAATGAATTTAGAGGGCTACAGAGATAGGGCTGGAGAGTGGGACTAGCTCAGTAGCTTTTTCAGGAGCTAGTATGGACCCGATGGGCCAAATGGCTTCCTTCTGTAAAATTCTATGAGATGCTTGTTTGTATAAAGGGTTCTATAGCAGACTTAAGCACGTGAAGTGGTTTAAATGCATTGTATGGGTTTTTAATCAATGACTTTTGTAATAATGAAGATATTTTTCACTTTATGTGATTTGAGCTCAGCTGTGCAGCCGAGGTCCACCTACGGTCCACCACAGAGGGGCTAAGGGCGATGGGTGGGGGAGGACCAGATTGGCATGAATAGGCACTAAGTCTGAACCTAAGGGGATGAGTGGGGGCAATTGATTTGGCACTAAGTTGGCAAGGTAGGTACACAGGTTGAGTATGGGATACAGCAGTTAGCACAGGGGGTGTTAGAGGTTATGAGTGTGAGTCAAGGGCTATAAGTTGGCACAGGATATCAGAGAGCTCGAGGGTGAGTGGGTAGAGGAGATATTTTGGCCTGAAGGGTACACAGGACCATGGGGCTGTGGGGGGTGGGGGTTGGGGGGTGTTGCATGATGTGGAATGCCTGAGGCATGGGCAGTGAGTGCGTGACGTTGAAAGCAGGGTGGTGGGCCTGAGGGTCTGGAAGGCTGTTTTTGGCTATTTTCCTTTCACCAACTAGGCAAGCCCTTTTATTGACCATCCCCTCCACACCATGCTGCCTCTGGAGTTTAACTGGTTGGGGGTGCTGGGGGTTTGCTGTGGCGGTCGTGCTGTGGGGGGCAGTCGCCCTGGGTTCACTTAGCACCTCTCTCCTCCAGGGTCGAAGGTCACAGCACTCGCTGCTGTGTTGGCTTTGCAGAGAGGCCAATCTCCTCACTCCAAGATGCTGGGTCCATTCTGTGGTTCGTGAGAGCATCCAGCTGGGGTGTGAAGGAGGCTACACTCAGTCATCTGGACAGATAGCCCCCCTGAGTCTAACCTACACACAGAGGCTGACAGCTCAATATACAGAAATAGACAGAGAGAGAGATAAAAAGAAAATCAATCATTCCGATTACTCACATGGACATACTCCCTAATGTCCAAGCTGTCTAAGCAATTTATCCACCTGTTTTAACGACCAGAACTGTTTTCCCACCAAACACTTGGTACATGACAATGTGTTGTTTAAATGTGATTTATAAAGTCCTCAGAGATTGAACTGTGCGAAGACGCAGCTAATTCGTGTTGAATATTAACTATCCTCAAACAACCGGTCATGCTGAATCCCTGAACGTCATAACTGACTGAATCAACAGAAAATGTAACGTCAACATTTTGCTGGGAGGTACAGAACACGAATAATTCTGAAAGGAGAGGTGTGTTACTGACGTCTGAATTGGGAACAAAGGGGTGACCTTTCAGCCCCTCAGGGCCTTCCCTCTCTTTGAGAAAGATGATTGGCCAAACCGATTATGGTCTTCGTTTCTTGTCTGCCTTTGACCAATCAAGAATCGACACAAATGAGTTTTAAAAATATCCAAAGACCTAGCCACTGAGTACGAAAACGCCATAGACTCACCACCCTTTGAAAGAAAAATGTTCTCCCCTCCCCACCTTCAATGGGAAACAACCTTGTTTATAAACCGTGTCCCCTAGTTCTGGTGTGTCCCATAAGGAAAACGTTCTCTGTTTCCACCCTATCCCCCACTATCAACATCCTGGGGGCTTACCATTGACCAGAACCTCAACTGAACTCATCACATTAACACAGCAGCTATAAGAACAGGTCAGAAGCTGGGAATACTGTAGTGAGTAACTCATCTCCTGAATCCCCAAAGCCTGACCACCATCTACAAGGCACAAGTCAGGAGTGTGATGGAATACTCCCCACTTGCCTGGATGAGTGCAGCCCCAACAACACTCAAGAAGCTTGACACCATCCAGGACAAAGCAGCCCGCTTGATTGGCACTACATCAACAAGCATCCATTCCCACTGATGCTGAGCAGCAGCAGTGTGTACTATCTACAGGATGCACTGCAGAAATTCACCAAAGATCCTCAGGCAGCACCTTCCAAACCCATGACCACTTCCATCTAGAAGGACAAGGGCAGCAGATACATGGGAACACCATCACCTCCAAATTCCCTCCAAGCCACTCACCATCCTGACTTGGAAATATATCGCCGTTCCTTCACTGTCGCTGGGTCAAAATCCTGAAATTCCCTCCCTAATAGCATTGTGGGGCAACCCACAGCAGGAGGACTGCAGTGGTTCAAGAAGGCAGATCATCACCACCTTCTCAAGGGCAACTAGGGATGGGCAAGAAATGCTGGCCAGCCAGCAACACCCACATCCCACAAATGAATGGAAAAAAATCCTGATATTCCTGTAGGAAGCTGTATGCCTCAATGCCATCACCTTGTAACTCCAGTGGACACAGACTCAACCTGTCCAACCTTTCCTCATCAGATAACCCCCCAGCCCCATCCAAACCGTGGGAGTAATTCCAGTCATCCTTTTTGAACTGTCACTCATGTGATCATAAATATTTTTGAATGAAGCTCAGGGCTGCTATGCCACACAACAGGAATAGGTGAGACTTGAACTCCTGATCCAGAGGTAGGGACACTGCCACTGCACCACAAAAGCCATTCTCATATCCTGTCTTAATTATGTAGATCATAATTGATTTGGTCTCACTAAAACCCTGTAGTGAAACATCCCTATTTTACCCTCCTGTTGCCCTTGTAATGAACACCAATGTTCTATGTGCCTTCCTAACTACTTGTTATTGCTACCAGGCAGCATTTTGTCATTCAAACACCATGACTGTAGACCTCAGGGCTCTGCAATAGCCCTCCCTTCAGATAAGGTGCTCTTCCTGAGGTTCTGCATCAGGACAAATGCAAGAATGCCAAAATTCCTGACCATCACAACCCTTTGGACGAGAGAGGGGTGAAACGTGCTGAATAGTTGGCAAATTGACTCATTGTTCCAATAAGGGACCTGTTCTCTGGAAACAAAAAGAACCCTTCAGTCTGAGTCCCTTTGAAACATTGGTTGAGGACTCTATAGTTTTTCCTGCTTTCCCAGTGCCTCAGCCAATCAGAGTTTTCCATATTCAACCTTTTGTGAAATCCTTATTATGTAACGTGTTTTAATATTTCTCCTGAACCCAACTCTTTCCCACTGGTTTCTATCTCTCCTGTCTCTCAGGCCTCATACCAGGCACGTCAAGGAGCTTTATGGTCAAAGTGATGTTTTCCAAATGTGTTTCCTGTTGTTATGTAGGAAATGCCATAGCCGATTTGTACACAGCAAGCTCCCACAAAGACCACGATGATAAATGCCTGGGTTAAATGCTATTATAACATTAGCGGAAAGATAAACATTAGCTCTTCTTTGTAATAGTGCCGTGAGATTTTCAAAGGGCCACAGATATATGTCTGATCTAAATGTTGGCTCTTCTGACAGTGAGGCACTCTCACAAAACTGTATTTGGAGTAAAGGTCTTGATCTTTATTGCTCAAACCCTGGAACAGGGCTCGATCCCAGAACCTGTTGCCTCAGAGACAAAACATGTCACCAAAAGAGTCACTGCTGACCCTGTTATAGCCCCTCTTTACTCTCGCCGTGTTCCCTTCACATCTTAATGCTTCTGTATCATGGAAACGAGAACAGCACCATCTGTGCGCTCTGAATTCCTCTCTGCTTCTCCCTCTCTCTTCCTCTGATTGTCTTCCTCAGCTGATCCACTTAAGAACTCACAGTTCTCGGAATGGGTTGATACCAACGTGTTCTTTCCACAGTTACTGACTCAGATCTGGTCTTCCCTGTTGTGTCATGTTGTGTTTTGTTACAGGTTTCTAGAATCTGGTGAGTGTGTGTAGTAATGCCCTGATGATTATTCTCCCTGTGTTCACAGATGCTCGATGCAGCAGTACAGTGCTGACCTGCCTCCCACCAGCATCATCATCACTCTCCACAATGAGGCCAGGTCTGCCTTACTGCGGACAGTACGAAGGTGAGAGTCAGCCCAGCCTCCTGCTTCTCACCTGCTCCAGGCTGGACTCAGGGTGTCACAGCGATACAGTGCCTTGTGTGTGTGTGTGTGTGTGTGTGTGTGTGTGAGAGAGAGAGGGGGAGAGTAACAGAACGAGAGTGAGAGAGAGGGAGTGTGATATAGAGAAACTGTGAGAGAGTGTGTATGATCAAGTGTATGTGTGTGATTGAGAGTGAGTGTGTGCAGGCATGAGATTGTGTGTATTTGAGTGTGTGTGTAATCAAGTGTGTATGTGTATTCGGGTATGTGTGTATGAGAGAGAGTGTGTGTGTGTATGCATGTGTGTGAGATAGAGTGTGTGCGTATTCAGGTGTGTGTGTGTGTGTGATTGTGTGTGTGTGTGTGTGCGCGTGAGTGTGTGTCTGTGTGTGTGCGTGTGTCCATGTGTGTGTGTGTCTGTCTGTCTGTGTGTCCGTGTGTGTGTGTTTGTGTGTGTGTGTGTGTGTGTGTGTGTGTGAGAGAGAGAGAGAGAGAGAGAGATCACTTTGCCTGAGAGTAAATGAAGTATTTGGAATTGAAACATATGTTTGCTCAGTGGAATGTGCTGATTGCAATGTGTAAACAGAGACCATTGGCTCTGAAACAGAACAGACAAATGCCGACACCGTGGTGAATTTACCCCAGGCTGTTGTGGGAGTTAAGGGCTGAAATAACAGGGGCCTTGACCCAAGTGTTTAAATCATCCCAGGGCACAGGGGGATTGCCAGGGGACAGCTACAGTGGTTTCACTTTACCAAAAGGGCGGTAGGGATAGACCAGCCTAGTTAGTGTAAAATCAGTGGGAGGGAAACTATTAGAGAAAATAGGGAAGGAGAAAATTAATCTCCATTTAGAGAGGCAAGGTTTGACCAAGGACAATCAGCATGGCTTTGTCAGAAGGAAGTCATGCCTAAGAAATCTGGTGGAATTTTTTGAGAAAGTGATTAAGCCAATGGATGACGGTAGGGCATTTGGCAGGTGGATCCAAAATTGGTTTAGAGACAGGAGCCAGAGGGTGGTGGTAGAAAGCTGTTGGTGTGGCTGTAGCCCAATGTGCAGTGGTGTACCACAGGGATCAGTGCTGGGTTCCTGATTTTTTGTAATGTCCATAAATGAGAATATAGGGGTCAATGATAGGTCAGTTTGTGGATGACACTTTGGCTGGGTGGTTGCTGAGTGGATTTATTGATTGGTGTATTGTTACGTGTACCGAAGGACAGTGAAAAGCTTTGTTTACAAGCGGTACAGGCAGATCACAGTAAGCAAGGATTTACAGATCAGAAGTTGAAAAAAGACTTAGACAGAGGCATACAGGTTACGTAGCACAGGGCGTGTGCTAGGCAAGATCGACGTTAACAAGATCAGCATCATTTCAGGCTACAGAGTCCATTCGTGAGTCTAATAACTGCTGGGAAGAAGCTGTTCCTGAACCTGCTGCTACATGTGTTAGGGTTTCTGGATCTTCTGCCTGACAGAAGAGGTTGTAGAAGGTCATTACCAGGGTGTGATGGGTCTTTGATATTGGCCACCTTTCTGCGGCAGCGAGCCACGTAAATAGAGTCCGTGGATGGAAGGTTGGCTTCCGTGATGGTCTGGGCTGTGCACACCACCTTCTGTAGTTTCTTACGGTCCTGGGCAGAGGAGTTGCCGTACCAGGCCGTTATGCACCTGAACAGTATGCTTTCAATGGTGCGTCTGTAGAAGTTGGTGAGGGAACCTTATGGACATGCCAAGTTTGCTGAGCCGCCTAAGGAAGAAGAGGAGTTGTTGTGCCTTCTTGACTGTCACATCTACGTGGGAAGTCCAGGACAGGTTGTCAGTTATTGTCAGTCCAAGGAACTTAATGCTCTTCACCCTCTCAACCTCCATCTGTTGATGTAGATGGGGGCATGTTCTCCCTCTTTCTTTCCGAAGTCCATGATCAGTCCTTTAGTTTTGCCAATGTTGACAGACAGATCGTTTTCATTGTACCATGTCACCAAGCCCTCTATCTCCCTTCTGTATTTTGTTACCATCATTATTAGATAGCTACCCTTCTACAGTGGTGAGATCAGTGAACTTGTAGATGGTGTTCATTCAGAATTTGGGAACACAGTCGTGGGTGTACAGGGAGTACAGTACGGGGCTCAGGATGCGCCCTTGTTGAGGGGGGGGGGGTGCCTCCAGTGTCGAGTGCTATCTTGGAGGAGGTGCAGTTTTCTATCTTCAGTTACCTGCCTGGTAAGGAAGAAGTATTATGGGAGGATATAAATGGATTGGTCAGAGAGACAGATCAGTGGCAGATGGAATTTAAGCCTGATAAATGTGAGGGGATGGATTTAAGAAGAAGGAATACGACAGGGAATATTCAATGAATGGCAGGACACTTGGAAACTGAGGAACGGAAGGATCTCAGGGTGCTTACCCTCAGATCCCTGTGGGGGCAGGACAAGTTAATAGGATAATTAAGAAAGCATATGGGACAGCTGTCTCTATTATACGTGGCATATATTATAAGAGCAGGGAGGTTATGTTGGAGCTGTACAGAACTTTGGTGAGGCCGTAGCTGGAGCACTGTGTGCAGTTCTGGTCACCGCACTATAGGAAGGATGTGACTGCACTGGAAGTGGGGGAGAGGATCTTCACCAGGATGTTACCTGGGATGGAGCATTTCAACTACGAAGAGGGGCTGGATAAGCTGAGGTTGTTTTCTTTAGAGCAAGAGAAGGTTGAGGAGTAACCTGACAGAGGTGTGTCAGATTATGAGGGCCATTGGTAGGAAGCAGCTGCTCCCCTTCATCAAAGGCTCAGTAACAAAGGGGGCACACGCTTACAGTGAAAGGCATGAGGTTTTCAAGGGACTTGAGGAAAGAATTTTTCATCTAGAGGGTGGTGGTGGGGGTTGGTCTGGATTAAGCTGTCTGGGAGGATAGTAGAGGCAGGAAGCCTCACAACCTTTAAAACGTACTTGGATCAATACTTGAGGTTCAAAGCAATGGGCTGGGTGAAGAAAGCGGGATTAGTGGAGGTTGTAGTGTATTTTTGGTACAGACCCGATGTGCTGAAGGGCCATTTCTGTACTGGATGGTTCTATGAGTAAAAGGTACAAATGAGAAAGCTTTAAAAAATAGAAAATTGGGTTTTACTGAAGTGATGGACTACAAAAGTGCAAAATGATGGTAAATTAGATCATCCCAGTCAGTGATAAGGTGTTGGGTACAGTTTTGGGAGACCTACTGAAATAGTATAAACACAATGGAAAGTGGGTACTAAAGAAGAGCCTTAGGGCTGGAGATAGACAGATTCCAAGGAGCAGAGATTTATTTTTCTTGTATGAGGCGCAGGCATTACTGGTGGTGACGGTGCGTTGACTGCCCATTCCTAGTTTCATTGAATGGATTGGCTCTCTACGACATTGCTGTGGGCCTGGAGTCACTTGTAGGTCAAACCACGTAAGGACAGCAGATTTCCTTCAATAAAGGACATTAGTGAACCAGATCAGTTCCTACAACAATTGACAATTATTATGTGATGGCCAATAAAATAAGGTTTGCTTAAATTTCCATAATCTGTCAAATTCAAAACTCACCATCAGCCATATTGGAATTTGAAGCCGTATTCCAAGCTTGCTGGCTCAGAGACATTGTTACTACCTCATCAGCTCCCTTTAATGATGTTTAAGGTAACGAGGAGTTTGTCAAAGTGACTTTCAAAGGAGAATTGGGGATGAGGAAGTGGAAACTAATTAATGAGAAGGCAAGATTGTTAGAGAGATCCCTGCAAATAGAGGGGCTGCTGGTATATACAGTGCCACGGGAAGTAACTCAGACAGACACCGGAGGCTGTTTTAAGGGAAAGAATGATCTAATTCTGGATCGTGGGCCAGCACAGTTTTGTGGGGGAGGTAGCAGGAGTTATGGATTTTTACAGGAAAGAGCTGACACTGATACAATGGGCTGAACAGCCTCTGTCTCTGTTGGAAGTGTGTCTAACTTGAAAGTGTGTGTGTGTGTGTATGTTAGGCTGGAGGGGATGCATAGTCCTGAGTCCAGGGAACTGGAATTGATTGCAATGATAATAAGCTCTAAGGTGACTTTGCTACTGGTGCAAATGCAGGTAGGGTCTGAATTATAAATAACATCTTCACATTTTCAAGCCTGGATGTTCAGCAGTGATGCGGCAGCCCAGGGCTCCTCTTTTAGAAGCAGACATTTGGTGTTTGATATAAATTTGCAGATATTTCCGGATGGACTGATCTAAAAGAAGAGAGCAAGGTCATATAACTGTCCAGACTGGGTGACCTAGTACCAGACCTTATGACTGCAAGAGGGATGTGACAGGGTGAACTGGTGGCGGGGTGGGGTGGGAGGGTGCGCGGGTGGGGAGGGGTGAACCATCTGGAGGTCTCCCAAGGGAGTCCTGTGATGCTGATAGGATTTGTGAGCTCACTGTTCACACACTTAGACACATATAAAGAGCGAGACAGAGATATATGTAGGCACATACACACACACACACATACGCGCATGCTCTCTCTCTCTCATACAAACATACACTCTATCTCTCTCTCTCTCACACACACACACATATTTAAACCTTGATGTCATCAGTCTACAATTCCCAACCGCATCCCCAAATAGATCAATCCTACACTGCACATAATCTTATACACCTCAGGCTCCTTAGACAGCACTTTCCAAACCCTCAACCCTAGAAGGACAAGGACAGCAGATATATAGGAACACCACCCCCTGAAAGATCCCCTCCAATCCTGAGTTAGAAATGTATTGCTGCTCCTTCACTGTCCCCGGGTCAAAATCCTGGAATTCTCTCCAGTGGGTGTCCTGACAGCACGTGGACTGTAGTGGTTCAAGAAAGCAGCTCACCGCCACCTGCTCAAAAGCAACTAGGGACAGGCAATAAATGCAGACTAGTCAGCGATGCCCACATCCCACGTGTGAATAAAATAAAAATTCCCACATTCATTGATCTGTAAAGGTATTCTAATTTACACATTGTTGTTTTTCATTTTGTTTGAACTAATTCAATACCTTGTTTATATGATTTCAGTACCATCTGCCTACTGCAATACTTGTTGCCCCTTAAAATTCATCTCTAGCATTACCACCCTGTTTCTCCATCTCTGGCACATCATTTAAAAAGAAAATGAAGAAGTCAGTAAGTTGTAAAGGACTTCATAAATCGCCTTGGGACAATTGATTACATTCAGGGCTCGATATAAATGTCATTTATTTCTTTTTTGTCATTCCTCTTCCCTCACTGAGCCTGACTGAGAATTACTTACTGACTAACTCTCTGTCGAATTCGATCACTGAAAAACACTGTCGCCAAAAGTAGATGTTGCTGGTGCCTTAAAGCACAAATTCAAATAAAAAAATGAATCCCTTCTCTGTTCTGCTCTCTTTTCTTCACCCAACTTTTCCTTAAAATCTCTCTACTTACTTTGCATCTGACTGAGAATCACTAGCTGTCTTTTGTGTTATGAGCTGACTGACCATGGGAAGGCGATGGAGGTATGGCTATCCCAGCATTCATAGCTATGGTGAAAGCCCTCTTCTTTACACTTATCCTGTCAATTAAATTCACTGTCACTCGGAATTCTCAGATAAACCTCACGGCAATCTCATTTCACAGGAAGCAATCCAGCCAGGAGCCGGACTATACTCCTCAGATTGAGCAGTAACTAGTTCTAAATAAAACTTCATTTTATAGGAGGGCAAGAGTTGATTGGGTGGTCACCATTGGTAAGCTAGTTACGATTGGTAGACCAGCTGTCACTGGTGCATGCGTTGTGATTCGTAGACTGGCTGCCATTGGTACATGGGCTGTGATTCGTAGACTGGCTGCCATTGGTACATGGGCTGTGACTGGTAGACTGGCTGTCATTGGTACATGGGTTGTGACTGGTAGACTGGCTGTCATTGGTACATGGGTTGTGATTGGTAGACTAGCTGTCATTGGTACATGGGTTGTGATTGGGAGACTGGCTGTCATTGGTACATGGATTGTGATTGGTAGACTGGCTGTCATTGGTACATGGGTTGTGATTGGTAGACTGGCTGTCATTGGTACATGGGTTGTGATTGGTAGACTAGCTGTCATTGGTACATGGGTTGTGATTGGGAGACTGGCTGTCATTGGTACATGGATTGTGATTGGTAGACTGGCTGTCATTGGTACATGGGCTGTGATTGGTAGACTGGCTGTCATTGGTACATGGGTTGTGATTGGGAGACTGGCTGTCATTGGTACATGGGTTGTGATTGGGAGACTGGCTGTTCTCGTGCGGTGGTAGTGTCCATGCATCTGGGATAGAAGGCTCAGGTTTGAGTGACTACTGTCCCAGAGGTGTGTAATAATGTGTCTGAGTGGGTTAATAATTCTGAATTGTCCTTTGATAAAATGTAACCTTAACTCCCACACCTGGAGTGATCTTATTTATTAGTTATATCTCTTAGTTAGTTATTACTCAATGATTGAAATGTTTCCGTCTTGTTTCCATGGCAGCGTGCTGAACCGGACTCCTGCTTACCTTGTCCATGAGATCATTCTGGTCGATGACTTCAGTGAGGACCGTAAGTGTTGGGATAACATTGTGGCACAGAAACCCTCAAATCTCCCCGTCCCTGTAACATTGTTCTAAAGGGAATTAAATTAAATCTGTGAAAATGAAGAATAGAGAAATGAGAAGAGTGACAGGCTTAGAAGAGGTTGGTCCAGTTAAGAAACAAACGCTGGTATAGTTGCAATGTGCTGAGTGGCCTCATTGGGTGATGTAGATTTGAACTTTCTCTCCATTGCTTCAGTAACACTGACATCCACTGACCAATCAGTGTGTGAATGTCACATTGTGTAAAATGTAAAAGCTGGAGGCAGAGTTGGAAGGCAGATTTCAGAATCTCGGTGAACAGTACCATCAAGAGGACAGAGCCTACAACTGCAACGTTACAGTCAATTGTTTACATAGGAAATTTCCATTCTGAATGTTTACATTGGCTGTATCAGAGTTAACTGTTAGTATAAAAATGTCAAAGACTTTCCATGGTATGAGAGCAGTTGTCCCATTGCATTGCTGTGCGGCTGTACATCGATCTCTCATTGGGCCTTTCTTACACAGACATGAGAGAATGGACTGAAGAGATCTCCTCCAGTACTGCTCGCAGAACAAAGCTTTTCACTGTATTTAGGTACATGTGACTACAATAAATCAGATCAAATCAGGCAATTAGCAGCTGAATGGTAAAGATGCCAATGGGACTAGTGTGAGCATATTCATATATACACTGCTGAATAAAACATGGAGGAAAGGAATGGGTTTAAAGTGGCTAAATGTGGACTTGTTGGAATAATGCCCCAATTGAGATAGACAGTGGGATATGGGAATTTGATAATTACTGTAACGTGAGGACATTAAGGATTCTTGATGCTGAGATAACAGAAGTTTCCTTAGTCACTGAGATATTGGAACTCCCTGTAGCTTAGGGACATTGTGAATTTCAAAAGAGTCTGTTGATTTCAGAATTCCCAGTTGGAACGTTGGAATTGCCATAGGCTTTGAGACATCAGGAGTCTCCCTGTACTTGAAGATACTGGAATTTGTTATAGAGGCAGTGACTTTGAGAATCCTCGTTAACTCCGGGAGCCTGGGAATTCCTCTATCCCGGGACCTTGGGAATTCCTGTTGTCTCTGAGACAGTAGGAATTCTCACATACTCCGGGAGATTGGATGTCCAAACCAGAACTTGGGATGAGCTGTTCTATTTTGTACATGTCCACAAAGTGGAGGAATTTCACTGTGGGAGACCAAGGTCATAAACCTTCTGACAGTGATCGCTTTCACAACTGAGAGAGTTGTTTGGCCAACTCACATCTTTTAGAGTGACCACACACCTCCTCTAGTTCAGAAAGTTATTTGAGCATTGATCTTTACCTCAAGAGACCTTGAACATCAAAAGGAGCAGTTAAGTGATGCCTCTGCTATAGAGAGCTCTGGAGTATTATGTTCAGTTCTGACCCACAACAGCTGAAGGAGAATGTATTAGCCAAGGAATGGGGACAACAAGGATCCACTGATGATATCCGGGTAAATTCTGAGGATACAAACCACTTTTCCAAACAAATGGTAGTGAAAGTCTAAAACTCCCTGCTCCCAAAAAGCCGTGAATGTTTGGGGTCAGTAGATCTGTCACGACAGCATTTTGAATTTGGTGAGGGAGTTGAGGTACAATCCATCCAGGTCTAGCTGCCTAGTAAAGCAGATTCGAAGGGCTGAATGGCCTCTTATGCCTTTGTTCCAAAGTGTTGGACTGTGTCCTTGGTGCATAGTGGTCTCGATTGAGCACAAGTTGCTGGTCCAAGACCCATGAACCTGGACACAAAATCCGGCCTCAAAACCAGACCCAAAACGTTAACTCTGTTTTCTCCTTCACAGATGCTGCCAGACCTGCTGAGCTTTTACAGCAACTTTCTGTTTTGGTTCCTGATTTACAGCATCCGCAGTTCTTTCAGTTTTTACAAAATCCAGCCTGCCACGTTAGTACAGCACTGAATTACTGAGTGAGTCAGTGAGTGAGTGAGTGCACTATCAGAGGGTCCTTCAGTTGCCACATATAACTGAGGCCCCTCTCAGGTGGAGCTGAGAGATCCCCTAAGACTATTTTGAAGGGGAATACTTACTGGTGTCCAAGCTAACACTTATCCACTGTTCAACGTGACAAAGGGACACTGTCTACATCACCATTATCACATGGCTGTTTGTGGGAGCTTGCTGTGCACTGGGCAACTGCCACCTTTCCTACATTCCAGCAAGTGACTGCACTTCACGGTCTGTAAAGCACCTTGAGAAATCCAATGGATGTGAAAGGTGCTACACAAATGTAGGTCTTTTTGATTTGACTGAAACTAGCCGGGAATGCTGGATTCTACTCTCGAGGTTTGCGCTCACATTTTGGGAACTCGTGTGTTTCGAGCTTTTATCAGAAACACAAAAATAGGAACAGGAGCAGGCCATTCAGCCCTTTGAGCCTACTGGGTCTTTCATTAGAAACATGGCTGATCATCCAACTCAACAGCATGTTCCTGCTCTTCCCCCTTTAATCTTTGATCCTTTTAGCACCAAGTGATCTATCCAATTCCTTCTTGAAATCATATGATATTTTGGCTTTGAATACTTTCTGTGTTTGCAAATTCCAGAGGTTCACCACTCTCTGGTGAAGAAATTTCTCCTCATCTCAGTTCTAAATGGTTTACCCCATGCCCTTAGACATAGTTCTGGACACTCCCACCAATGGCAATATTCTTCCTTCATCTACCCTACCTAATCCTGCTAGAATTTTAGATGTTTCTTTGACATCCCCCTCAGTCTGAACTCTGTCAAATATAATCCTAACCGATTCAACCCCTCCTCATATGTCAGTGCTACCATCCCAGGAATCAGCCTGGTAAATTTTTAATGCATTCCCTCCACAGTTAGAACATCCTTCCTCAGATAAGTTGGTCAGAACTGCACACAATATTCTACATATGGTCTCACCAAGGCCTTGTATAACTGCAGAAAGACATCCTTGCTCCTGTACTCAAATCCTCTTGCTATTTGCCTTCTTCACGGATCTCCATGCTTACTTTCAGTGACTGGTGTACAAGGATGCCCAGGTCTTGTTGAACATTCCCCCTTCCCTCTCAATTTATAGCCGTTCAGATAATAAGCTGCCTTCCCTCTTTTGCTCCCCAAGTGGATAACTTCACATTTATCCACACTGTACTGTGTCTGCCATGCATTTGCTCATTCACTCAACTTGCCCAGATCACACTGAAGCATCTCTGTATCCTCCCCACAGTGCACCCTCCCACCCTGAAGTGTGTCATCTGCAAATATGAAGATATTACACTTAGTTCCCTCACCTAAATCATTAATATATATTGTGATTAGCTGGGGTTGTGGCACTGACTCCTTTAGTACCCCACTGGTCACTGCCTTCTGGGAATACTGCGGCGAGTAACTCACCTCCTGTCTCCTCAAAGCCTGTCCGCTATCTACAAGGCACAAGTCAGGAGTGTGGGGGAATACTCCCCACTTTCCTGGATGAGTGCAGCCCCAACAACACTCAAGAAGCTTGACACCATCCAGGACAAAGTAGCCCGCTTGATGGGCACTACACCCACAAACATCCACTCCCTCCACCACCGACACTCAGTAGCAGCAGTTTGTACTATCTACAAGATGCACTGCAGAATTTCACCAAAGATCCTCAGGCAGCACCTTCCAAATCCACGACCACTTCCATCCAGAAGGACAAGGGCAGCAGTTATATGGGAACACCATCACCTCCAAGTTCCTCTCCAAGTCACTCACCATCCTGACTTGGAAATATATCGCTGTCGCTGGGTCAAAATCCTGGAATTCTCTCCCTAATGGCATTGAGGGTCAACCCACAGCAGGTGGACTGCAGCGATTCAAGGATGCAGCTCACTACCACCTTCTCAAGGAGCAACTAGGGACAGGCGATAAATGCTGGCCTGGCCAGCGATGCTCGTGTCCCACAAGTGAATATAAAAAAAATTCAGACAAAGCCGTTTATTCCTGCTCTTTGTTTCCTGTCTGCCTCTCCATCTGAATGCCCCAACCCTAATCCCATGTGTTCTAATTTTACACACTACTCTTACATGGGACTTTGTCGAAAGCCTTCTGAAAGTCCAAATAAGACACATTCACTGGCTCCCCTCTCATCAACACTACAATTCAGAACCTTTAAAATTCCAGTCAATTTGTCAAACACGATTCCCCATTTATAAATCCATGCTGACTCTGTCTGACCGTGTCACTGTTTTCCAAGCACTCAGCTACTGAGCCTTTTATAACAGAAACTAGCATTTCCCCCACTACTGACATCAGGCTGAGCAATCTACAATTCCCAGTTTCCTCTCTACCTCTCTTTTTAAATAGCAGGGTTACATTAGCTAGCCTGCAATCTGTAAGAACTGTTCCAGAGTCTAGAGAATTTTGGAAGAGGACCACCAATGTATCCACTATTTCTAGGGCCCCTTCATTAAATCCTTTCGAGAGTAGTTTACCAAGGCTTTCAATCCCCATTTCCCAACACCCTGTCCCAACAAATAGTGATTTTCTTTAGTCCTGTCTTCTCACTAAACCCAACATTCCTGAGGAGCACAGACACAAAGTATGCATTTAGTTGGTTGGCCATTTCTTTGTTCCATATTATAAATTTCTGACTGAAGGAGGAACCTCACACAGACACAGGGAGAATGTGAAAACTCCACACAGATAGTTACCCAAGGTTGGAATCATACCCGGGTCCCTGGTGTTGTGAGGCAGCAGTGCTAACCACTGAGCCGCTGTGCCACCATTATGTTCCCTGCAAGCTTACACTCATGTTCTATTTTTCCTTTTATAATCAAGCCCTTTGTACTCATTTGCTGAATTCTAAATGGCTGCCTGTCCTCAGGTCTGTTGCTGTTCTGGCCAATTGATGTGCCTCTTCCTCAGATCTAATACAATCTGTAATTTCCATGGTTTGGAATCTTTCTCCGTTTACCTTTGTGCCAGACAGGAATGAACAACTGTAACAGCTCACCCATGTGCTTTCTGAAAGTCTGTCATTGCCTTTCCACCATCATCCCTTTAAGTAATGTTCCCCAATCTCTCAGGCAACTCCCACTGCGAGCTTGGTACTTCCCTCTGTTTTGATTCAGGACTTCAGTTACACAATCAACTCCATAATTCTCCATCTTGGTGAGTAATTCTCTCATATTATGGTCATTCATATCCAAGGGACCTCACAGAACTAAACTGCTAATTATTCCTTTCTCACTACAAAATACCCCATCTAGGATAGCTGTTCTCTAATTGGTTCCTCAACATACTGGTCCAGGAAACTATCCCATAGACACTCTAGGAATTCTTTCTCTACGGTTTCATTACTGATTTGATTTTCGCAATCTAGATGCAGATTAAAGTCACCCACAATTACAGATACTCCTTAATTGCAGACACATCTAACTTCCTGTTTAATACCATTCCCAATATCACCCCTACAGTTTGGGATATATATACAATTCTCACTAATTCTCACTAATGCTCAGAGATAGCAAGAACTGCAGATGGCTGGAGTCAGAGTCAATACCGTATGGAGCTGGAGGAACACAGCAGGTCAGGTAGTCCTGCTGAAGGGTCCCAACTCGAAACATTGACTTTCCTGCTCCTTTGACGCTGCCTGACCTGCAGTGTTCCTGCAGCTCCACACGGTATTGAGTCTCCTAATGCTGTTTGCCCCTAGGTGTTTCTTAGCTGTACCAATACAGATTCCATCCACCTTGTCAAAGCTAATATCCTGCCTCACCATTGAGTCAAATTTCCTCGTTAGGCAGCAATGCAACTTCGCCACCTTTTTGCCTGTCCTTCCTAAATACTGAATAGCCCCGGTTATTCAGCTTCCATCCCTGGTCACTGTGCAGCCATGTCTCTTTAATCCCATACCTGTTTTCAACTATTTGCGTAATTAATTAATCCACTTTATCGAGAATACTCCGTGCATTAAAGTATAAATCCTTGATCCTGGTCCTTGATTTCTCTATCACTTTTCTCATTCTCCCTCTGACTCTTTGCCTAGATTCACACACCCCTGCCATTTTTGTTTAAACCCTCCCGCAGCCACTTTAGCAAATGCTAGGCCATCAGTTCCAGTCCTGCCTGTCCAGTTTATATTGGTCCCATCTCCCCTGAAGCAGTCCCAATGCCCCAGGAATCTGAAACCTGCCCCCACACACCATCCCTTTAGCTACATATTCCTCTGCTAAATCCTGCTATTCTACTCTGACTAGTGTGTGGCACTGGCGGTAATCCTGCGATCACTACCTTTGAGGTCCTACGTTTCAACTTACTTCCGAACCATCCTGGCATCTCGTTGGTGGCTACAGAAATGCCTGTCTAATCCCCTTTCAGTTAATTCCCGTATAACAATTTCATTCTCATGCTTTCCCCTGGGAGGCCATTCTGCCCCCTCAATAGTATCCAAAGTGGTCTGCCTGTTTGCCAGGGGAATGGTCACAAGGGGTTCCTGCACTCCTAACTCTGTCTGGTGGTCACCCATTCCCTCCCTGCCTGTGGAGTGTGAGCCTGCTCCCTGTATGTGCCACCTACAATACCCTCGGCTTCCCGATTGATCCACAGTGTCTTCAGCTGCCACTGCAGCTTGGAAATCTGGGCTTCTGAGAGCTGCAGCTCTGTAGACACTTCCCGCATGCATGCTGTTCCCAGGCACTGAAAATGTGCCCAGCTTCCCTTTATAGAGCAAGAGGCACACCAGGGTTTGACTACTCTTACCCTTTTGGAAGATGTCTAACACTAAATGATATCAATTGGTCATTGTTACTATTGAATGTAGTCCCTACTAATTAGAGACGCTAAAGAAAGCAAACTGCCTCTGGGCTAAATTCCCACGGTGCTGCAAATTCTCAGAAACCCACCCTTGCTCTGGCTGTGTCTCACTCAGGATGTGCTCTCTCCCAACTGCTGATACAAAACGTACTAAATTTATTCCAACATATGGTTACCTTCTTACGCTGGGAGGCACTGGTGTAATTGGCCTGGGCTCAGGACCCCAGGCTGAAATTCAGGGGACATGGGTTTGAATTCGCCCGTAACAGATGGTCAAGTTTAAATTTGATAAAATCTCCTATTAAAAGCTAGTTTAGTGTAGCCATTGAGATAAAGACTTATGTGGATCATGAATTCCCTTACAGCCATCCTGACCTACACGTGACTCCAGACCCACAGCAATGTGGTTCTCGATTAACTAACTTCCGAAACGATCTGCTCGATTCAAGGAAAATTAGGGATGGATAACAAGACCTTTTTTTTTGAAAAAAATCCTTAATCTGTGCCTTTCTCTCCATCCAGCTGATGATTGCCAGCTGTTGACCAAACTTCCAAAGGTGAAATGTCTGAGGAACACTCAGCGTGAAGGTGAGATGGGAGGTTTGCTTGGATTACAAACTCTGTGTCTGTTTATTTTCTACATGACACACGACAGGGCTTCAAACATGTGTGGCCCCTTTAATTAAAGGGGCAGCACCTGCAGGGGTGAGATTGGGGGATGGGGAGCGTACGGTAGCACAGTAATCCAGCCTGGGGCACCAAAGATACCACGGTTCATTTCTGATGTCCCATTCAAACATCAAGTTTCCTCTCTCCCCTCCTGAAGACGCAGACCCAGAATTGAGGTATGGTTCTACAGGGCATTCAGAAACCAAAACACAGCGCCACTGCCACCCAGCTATTCGACCACAGAGCTCTTCACCCCTCCTCACCCTGCAGCCACAGGGCCGTACTTTACAGTGACTAAGCCAGGCTAGGGTGAGAGTGGGGGGACAGCAAGGAGGCGAACCTGATGAGATTTGACCCACCTTGGCCATGATACTGAGGCCAATCCGCAAAGTGCTCCCACTGAGCTGTGGCATCAAGGAGCCCCAGCAAAACTGGAATCAATGGGTATCGGGGACGAACTCTGAGCTGGTTGAAGTCATACCTGGCACATAGGAAGATGGTTGTGCTTGTTGGGGGTCAGTCATCTCAGCTCCAGGACATAACTGCAGGAGTTCCTCAGGGCAGTGTCCTGGGCCCAACCATCCTCAGCTGCTTCAGCTATGACATTCCCTCCATCATAAGGTCAGAAGTGGGGATGTTAACCGATGAGTGCACAATGTTCAGCACCATTCGCTATTCCTCAGATACTGAAGCAGTCCATGTTCACATGCAACAAGATCTGGACAATATCCAGGTTTGGGCTGACAAGTGGCAAGTGACATTCGCGCCACACAAATGCCAGGCTATGACCATCACCAATAAGAGACAATCTAACCACTATCCCTTCATATTTAATGGTGTTACCATCACTGAATCCCCCAATATCAACATCCTGGGGGCTACCATTGACCAGAAATTTAACTGAACTAGCCAATATAAATACAACAGGAAGTCAGAGGCTATGAATCCGACAGCAAGTAGCTCCTCAAAGCCTGTCCCACCACCTCCAAGGCACAAGTCAGGAGTGTGGTGGAATACTCCCCACTTGCTTGGATGACTGCAGCCCCGACAACACTCAAGAAGCTTGACACCATCCAGGACAAAGCAGCCCGCTTTGTTGGCACCACATCCACAAGCATCCACTCCCTCCACCACCGACGCTCAGTAGCAGCAGTGTGTACTATCTACAAGATGCACTGCAGAAATTCACCAAAGATCCTCAGGCAGCACCTTCCAAACGCACGACCACTTCCATCTTGAACACAAGGGCAGCAGATACATGGGAACACCACCACCTTCAAATTCCCCTGCAAGCCACTCACCATCCTGACTTGGAAATATATCGCCGTTCCTTCACTGTCGCTGGGTCAAAATCCTGGAATTCCCTCCCTGACAGCATTGTGGGTCAACCCACAGCAGGTGGACTGTAGCGGTTCAGGCAGACAGCTCACCCCCACCTTCTCAAGGGGCAACTAGGGACGAGGGCAGTAGATACTGGCCCAGCCAGCAACAGCTACATCCCAAAAGTAAATAAAGGAACATTTTTGATTGAGACCTGTCTGAAGCCAGAGTCAGCATTTCTCCGGGGGTGGGGGGCATATGGGAGTTGGGAGGGTGTTGTGACAGTGTGACAGTCGGACCTACGATGAGTGAATGAGCTAAACCTCACAGTGCAGCCACAGTGACGGGACCGAACCTGGACTATCTCCCTGTCAGACTCTCAGCCATGACATTCTGCCTCTGATCAGGGTTAATCAGGTCCCGGGTGCGCGGGGCAGACGCTGCTGGAGCTGGAGTGCTGACGTTCCTGGACAGTCACTGTGAGGTGAACAAGGATTGGCTGCCTCCACTTCTACAAAGAACTAAAGAGGTGAGATACATCCTAACATCATTGTCGTAAAGAGAGAGATACATCTTAATGTCATCAGACGAAAGAGAGGGGTACATTCTGACATCGTTGTAAAGAGAGATACATCTTAACACCATCACAGTAAAGAGAGAGATACATCCTAACATTATCACAGTAAAAAGAGAGATACATCCTAACATTATCGCAGTAAAGAGAGAGATACATCCCAACATTATCACAGTAAAAAGAGAGATATATCCTAACATTATCGCAGTAAAGAGAGAGATACATCCCAACATTATTGCAGTAAAGAGAGAGATACATCCTAACATTATCACAGTAAGGAGAGAGATACATCCCAACATTATCACAGTAAAGAGGGAATTGCGTCCTGGCATTGTCACAGTAAAGGGAGAGATGTCCTGTCACTGTCACAAATGAGGTTGTATTTGACAAATGTCCGTGTGTTCTTTGAGGATGTGAAACACAGATGCTCCAATAGTATTTCATAATATTTCTTATCGAAATCCCTGGATTTCCAAAATGGTTTTGATAGCCGTTCCACGCTAACGTTTAACACCCAAGTTGGGCCAATGAGTGTGTAGTTACTGTATTAATTTGGACAGGAAGCAGAGATGAAGAAAGCATTTTTAAGTTGGCAGGCTACAGCGAGTGAAGTATTTCAAGGGTCAGTACTGGGGTCTCAGATCTTTTTAATTGAAAATAATGTCTGAGACAAAGACAGAGCAATGTATGTATGCTGATGATACACAGAAAGGCTGTAAAGAAACATACATAGGTTCAGTGAATGAGAAACATGAAGGCAGATAAAATATAATGTGAGAAAATGAAACCTTAGTCATGTTGGCCATATGTATAGCAGTGCAGAAAACTTTTAAAATTTCTCAGCCGAAGTTATGTCTGGAGGCCAGGATTGGATGCAGACATAGCCCTGTTGGTGGGGCAGTGCCCAGAGTGCCAGCAGGGACACAAATTACCGCCAGCAGCTCTCTCACATTTGTGAGAATCACCAGGTAAACTATGGACTTGGTTACACTTCAAATATACGGCCCTTTTGTGGGCTCAATGTTCTTACTCATTGCAGATGCCCACTCAAAATGGCTGGATGTGCATAGAGTTTATTCTTCAAACATGGGGCGGACAATAGAAAAACTGCACATAGGAGCAGGAAAACTTGACGTTTTGGGCCGAGACCCTTCATCAGAAATGAGGGAGGGGAAGAGGGTTCTGAAATAAATAGGGAGAGAGGGGGAGGCGGATAGAGGAGAGGATAGGTGGAGAGGAGGCAGACAAGTCAAAGAGGCGTGGATGGAGCCAGTAAAGGTGAGTGTAGGTAGGGGGGTAGGGAGGAGATAGGTCAGTCCAGGGAGGACGGACAGGTCAAGGGGGCGGGATGATGTTAGTAGATAGGAGATGGGGGTGTGGCTTGGGGTGAGAGGAAGAACAGGTTAGGGAGGTGGGGATGAGCTGGGCTGGTTTTGGGATGCGGTTGGGGGAGGGGAGATTTTGAAGCTTGTGAAATCCACATTGATACCATTGGGCTGCAGGGTTCCCAGGCTGAATATGATTTGCTGTTCTTGCAGCCTTCGGGTGGCATCACTGTGGCATTGCAGGAGGCCCAGGATGGACATGTCGTCTGAGGAATGGGAGGGGGAGTTGAAATGGTTCGCGACAGGGAGGTGCAGTTGTTTGTTGCGAACTGAGCGCAGGTGTTCTGCAAAGCGGTCCCCAAGCCTGCGCTTGGTTTCCCCGATGTAGAGGAGGCCACAACAGGTACAGCGGATGCAGTATACCACATTGGCAGATGTGCAGGTGAACCTCTGCCTGATGTGGAAAGTCTTCTTGGGGCCTGGGATTGGGGTGCTCCTGCCCCACCGAACTCATCTCCACCTACCTAGACTCCATTTTCACCCCCTTGGTCCAGGAACTCCCTACCTACGTCCGTGACACCACCCATGCCCTCCACCTCCTCCAGAACTTCCAATTCCCCGGTCCCCAACACCTCATTTTTACTATGGACATCCAGTCCCTATATACCTGTATTCCCCATGCAGATGGCCTAAAGGCCCTCCGCTTCTTCCTGTCCCGCAGAACTGACCAATCCCCCTCCACCGACACCCTCATCCGCTTAGCCAAACTCGTCCTCACCCTCAACAACTTCTCTTTCAATTCCTCCCACTTCCTACAGACAAACGGGGTGGCCATGGGTACCCGCATGGGCCCAAGCTATGCCTGCCTCTTTGTAGGTTACGTGGAACAATCCCTCTTCCGTACCTACACTGGCCCTAAACCCCACCTCTTCCTCCGTTACATTGATGACTGCATCGGCGCCGCCTCATGCTCCCACGAGGCACTCGAATAGTTCATCCACTTCACCAACACCTTCCACCCCGACCGGAAGTTCACCTGGACCATCTCCAACACTTCTCTCTCCTTCCTGGACCTCTCTGTCTCCGTCTCGGGTAACCACCTAGAAACCGATGTCCATTTCAAGCCCACTGACTCCCACAGCTACCTGGAATACACCTCCTCCCACCCACCCTCCTGCAAAAATGCCATCCCCTATTCCCAATTCCTTCACCTCCGCCGCATCTGCTCCCAGGATGAGACATTCCACTCCCGTACATCTCAGATGTCCTCATTCTTCAAGGACCACAACTTCCCCCCGACAGTGGTCGAGAACGCCCTCCACCGTGTCTCCCGCATTTCCCGGAACACATCCCTCACGCCCTGTCCCCGCAACAATAACCAAAAAAGAATCCCCCTCGTCCTCACGTACCACCCCACCAACCTCCGGATCCAACGCATCATCCTCCGACACTTCCGCCATCTGCAATCAGACCCCACCACCAAAGCCATTTTTCCCTCCCCACCCTTATCTGCTTTCCGGAGGGACCACTCCCTCCGCGACTCCCTTGTCCGCTCCACACTCCCCTCCAGCCCCACCACACCCGGCACTTTTCCCTGCAACCGCAGGAAGTGCTGCCCCCACACCTCCTCCCTCACCCCAATCCCAGGCCCCAAAAAGACTTTCCACATCAGGCAGAAGTTCACCTGCACATCTGCTAATGTGGTATACTGCATCCGCTGTACCCGTTGTGGCTTCCTCTACATCGGGGAAACCAAGCGGAGGCTTGGGGACCGCTTTGCAGAACACCTGCGCTCAGTTCGCAACAAACAACTGCACCTCCCTGTCGCGAACCATTTCAACTCCCCCTCCCATTCCTCAGACGACATGTCCATCCTGGGCCTCCTGCAATGCCACAGTGATGCCACCCAAAGGCTGCAGGAACAGCAACTCGTATTCAGCCTGGGAACGCTGCAGCCCAATGGTATCAATGTGGATTTCACAAGCTTCAAAATCTCCCATCCCCCAACCGCATCCCAAAACCAGCCCAGCTCATCCCCACCTCCCTAACCTGTTCTTCCTCCCGCCTATCCCCTCCTCCCACCTCAAGCTGCACCCCCATCTCCTATCTACTAACATCATCCCGCCCCC
>JAHRHZ010000164.1:280840-298634 GCA_024137785.1 Ginglymostoma cirratum
TCTGGGTCAGTGTGTTATACAGCACTGTCTGGGTCAGTGTGTTATACAGCACTGTCTGGGTCAGTGTGTTACACAGCACTGTCTGGGTCAGTGTGTTATACAGCACTGTCTGGGTCACAGTGTTATACAGCACTGTCTGGGTCAGTGTGTTATACAGCACTATCTGGGTCAGTGTGTTATACAGCACTGTCTGGGTCAGTGTGTTATACAGCTCTGACTGGGTCAGTGTGTTATACAGCACTGTCTGGGTCACAGTGTTATACAGCTCTGACTGGGTCAGTAATGAAGCAGGTTGTGTGGTTCTGTAAGATACCCTGTCTCCATCAGAGGCACCATTGGGAGAGACGGATGTGACACAGGGAGACTCGGATTCACAGAGTGATGAGGCCATTTGGCCCTTTCATCCTCCCAGTTATCCTACGACCTCAGTGCTGCTCTGTATTGTAATTCCACCCGGACCCTCTGGTTTCACTTTCATCAGTATCCTGAGCTTGTAATTCATTTATTCCTCTTGGGCTTCAAATTCTGAATTGTGTTCATATCCCATGGTGCTATTTGTTGGAGCGAAATGACCACTTTTATCTTACTTGAGCAGAAATCGGTCTTCTCCTGTTGATGACCATCATCCCTCCTGCTCAATTCTCCCATCAGCGGACAATGTTTCACTCTCTCCAACAAAACAGTACCTTTCAAAATTCTATATTAAGCTCACCCAAACTATAATTTCTGCTTTGAGCAATCCAGGCATTTGGTTATTGTAGTCAGAACGCTCATTGGTCATCACAGAGTCTTAAGGTGTGGGAACAGGCCATTCAGGCCCACAAGTCCACGCCAACCCTCCAAACAGCATCCCACCCCTACCCTATCCTTGTATTTCCCATAGCTAATCTACCTATTTCTGAACACTACGGGCAATTTAGCATGGCCAATCCACCTAGCCTGTAGATCTTTGGACTGTGGGAGGAAACCAGAGCACCCGCGCACAGACCCGGGTAGAATATGCAAACTCCACACAGACAGTTGCCTGAGGTTGGAATCGAACCCAGGTCCCTGGCGCCGTGAGCCAGCAGCACATGCCACTGAGCCACTCGGCTGCCCATTTTTATCATTTAATTACAAAAGTCTTTAAATATTCTAGCCAGCCTTTTCCTCACACCCTCCAAAAAGCCAAGCTCATCCAATATTTTGTGTCCTCAGCTGCACAAAGTCACATTGCCTGCTAGCAGCCCTATGGTCGCTGACCTACACTCACAGCCTGTCAGACAGTATCTCAGTTTTGTAATGCTGCTGCTTTACTTTTAAATCCCTCCGTGGCCTCTTCTGTATTTCTACAGCCTCGCCCATCCCCACTCCTCCCCAAGATAATGGTACCCGCCCAATCCCTCATTTGAATTGCTCTACCATGCCCTCAGCCACCTGATCCCTGAACTCCAGAATTCCCTCTCTGCCTCCCGACCTCTCCATTCTCCTCCCAGAATCCAACCACGTCAGCCAGCTTTCCATCATCTAGTGTCAGCTTCTGTGGTTCAGCACAAACTTCTGTTTCCTCACAGCCTGGGAACATTTTCCTTCATTAAAGGGGCTATATAAATGCAGCTTGCAGGTATTTGTGGTGTATTTGAGGTGAGAGGTTTGAGGGAGGATGGGTAAGGGGCGATGGTGACCTATCTCTGTGTCTCACGGAGTCTCTGTTTCCCTTCTAGTGTCCAAAGCAGGCTGGAACTGAGGAGGAATCTCAACTGCAAATCTTTCCAATGGTACCTGGAGAACGTCTACCCTGAACTCAAGTAGGTGCCTGCTAGCCTTGTCTGGTGTGAGGACATGGACTGACACTGGTGGGCTCAGCTGTTCTGCACTTGTAATGCTATATTCTTACAGCTTGTGGCTCAGTTCATAAATTCACCACCCAGGAACATTCACTGTCCTGTGTGTGTGTGTGTGTGTGTGTGTGAGAGACACTGAGATTTGCTGTCCGGTGTAAATTATTCCTGCGGTGAAGGAGACCATTTAGCCCGTTTTGTGATCATGTCTCTCTGAATGAGGGTGTCACTGAATGCCCATCTTCAGCCATTTCCCCATATTATTTCTATGCTAATATTCATTTCAACCCCTCTTCAATGCCTCTCGCTCTCTTTCTGCTCCTGTCGTCTACCTGTTCCTTCTGCTCTCTCTCTCCCCCTCTTTCTGCTCCTGCTGTCTGCCTGTCTCCCTGTGCTCTCTCCCCCTCACTCTTCCTGCTCTCCCTCTCTGCCTCCTCCTGCTCTGTCTGTCTCCCTCTCTTTCTCAAGGTCTTCTTGTCCAGAGGTCAGACACAACAGGGATACCTCACTCAGAGGTAATTTTACTGTTATGCTGCAGAATTCCTGTGGACTCGGATTCCCACCGGGGAGTGATCCGGCAAAGACAGGATTGTGTGGAGAGTCGGAAAGCAGCCAGTCAGCAGGATTCGCTTACTGTCAGCCTCAGGAACTGTATCCAGGAAAACAATATCCCCGCGAGCAATCAGGTAATAAGGATCTCGCTGTGTTTGCCTCGAAAAGCCCCACAGAACACAGCTCACTGAGAGAGGAGTTCCGAGAGAGTTGGGGGTAGGCACTGACTCCCTGTCAGTGGGAGATGGAAAAATAATTGTGTTGCAAATCACAGAAAAGTGCAGAAACAATGGGGCAGCAATTATGGGGGGGAGGGTGGCTTTTAATGATTCAAACATTAACCGGGAGAGATCATCAGGAAAGTTCTAGAAGGTGCGGAGTTCTTAAACACTATTCAAGGAATTCCTTACAGCCATGTGTAGCACGCCAATGAGAGAGGGGGGCCAGCTCTGGGTTTAGTTTGGGGGAATGAAGTTGGGAAGCTGTAAAGGGTATCTGAGGGAGAGGATCTGAATAGTCGGGTCGTAATCCACTGGGATTTAATGTATCCACGGAAAAGATACCCAGCGTTAAACTTCCTAAATCAGGAAAGGCCGGTTTTCCGAAACTGAGGTGCACTTTGGCAAAAGTGGACTGGAAATAGCTACTGGAATATATTTGATTAGCCAGAGACATTAGGGGAGGAGACAATGGGAAGGGTGCAGAGGGGATTAATAAATTCAGATTCCCCTCACACCCCACACCCGCAACCCCTGGTCCTCGATTAAAAATGCCCGTCTGTTGGTCGTGGGCAAACTATTGGAAGTGAACCTGAGGGACAATATAAATTGTCATGTTGTTGTGGATAAATCACAGTGAGTCAGCATGGATTAATTAAGAGAATGCTAGAGAAACTCAGCAGGTCTGGCACCATCTGGGGAGATAGGAAAAACAGAATTGACATTTCAGGTCCAGTACTGAAGAAGAGTCATATTAGATTGGATAAAGAAAATAAGTGTCTGACAATCTGAAAAAACACTCAAACTAGTGATACTGAACTCAGAAACCCATTCAAAACCCCTCTACATGCGCAATCAGCCTTAAACACACAAACCCCTCCACACTGACTATATCAAGTTGGTCTAATCATTCTACAGCTTCTTTAATATGTCAATCAAAATTATGGGATCTCCAGCGTTCCCCCAAGTAGTTTTAGAAATTAAGCCAAACATTGGCCTGGTGACTCAGTGAAGGCAGAACTCCAGGAAGCTCAGAGGAACAGAGAGATCTTGGGGATAGTAAGAACTGCCGATGCAGGAGTCGGAGATAACACAGTGTGGAGCTGGAGGAACACAGCAGGCCAGGCAGCATCGGAGGAGCAGGAACGCTGATGTTTCGAGTCGGAACCCTTCTTCAGAAATGGGGTGATTTTGGGGCGTTTGTCCTCGGATCCCTGAAGGTGGCAGGACAAGTTAATAGAGTAGTTAAGAAGGCATATGGAGCGCTTACCTTTATCAGTCATGGTGTACATTACAAGAGCAGGAAGGCTATGTCAAAGCTGTACAGAACTTTGGTGAGGCCGTAGCTGGAGCACCGTGTACAGACCTGGTCACTGCACTATAGGAAGGATGTGATTGCACTGGGGGGAAGGTGCAGAAGAGATTCACCAGGATGTTGCCTGGGATGGAACATTTCAGCTATGAAGAGAGACTGGAGCAGAGAAGGTTGAGGGAGTCCTGACAGGTGTATAAGATAAAGAGGGGCATGGACAGGGTGAGTGGAAGGCAGCTGTTCCCCTTAGTTGAAGGGTCAATAACGAGGGGGGAATAATTTTAAGACGAAGGGCATAAGGTTCTGAGGGGATTTGTCAAAAAGTGTTTTCCCCCAGAGAGTGATGCTGGGATACATTGTCTGGGAGGGTCATTGAGGTGGGAAACCACACAACCTTTAAAAAGTAGTTGGATCAATACTTGAAATGTCATAATATTCAAGACTGTGGGCTAAATGCTGCAAAATTGGATTCATTGGTTGGCACGGACTCAACGGGCTGAAGGGCCTCTTTTGTACAGTTTGTCTCTATTATTCACTAATTATGTACTCGACTATAATATTATCGTGAGGGAAATATCAACAATGAAATCTATTAAAACTGCAGAAACAGGTGGCTAATGATATTTTCTAGGATACACCAGATGGCCTGTCAATTAAAGCACTCCGACAATGACTCCCGTCCTTTTTACTGAAAGCATCCACGTGTTTTCTTAACTTCATGTAAGAATCACAAAAGAATTATAGAAGCTCTGGAGTGTAGGAGCAGGCCATTCAGCCCAGTGAGTCCTCACCAACCGTCCAAAGAGCATCCCACCCAGACCCAACTTCTGAACGGCTGGGGATTTGAAAAACTGCAGACTTAAGCAGACTTTATTGACCCTGTAGGTTAAGGCCATTGGAATAATGAAACTGATGGAGATTTGAACTCAGCATCAGTTATGAATGAGCCTGCAGAGACTGGGTTTTCTGCTGGATTGTTTCACAGCCTGACCCCTTCTGTCCTCCAGCCGACATGGAAATGGAAATGGGACCAGTCCCATCCAACATTTATCAGACTCCACTGAAAGTCTGGCAGATAATAGCAGGCAAACTGGCCAAGCCCTCCATCCTCTGGTCTTCAGCAGCTGGGGGCTGAATGGAGAGACACTCACCAGATCACACAGTCCACTCAGCTGTCAATACGAACTCCAGATTCCAACCTCAACAGGGACCGACAGTAGCTTTTTTTTTCATCTTCTCTAGGAATGGACATACACCCAAGAACAGCAGATCAGTCAGAACCAGCACTGTCTGTCTGTGGCCAGTTTGTTCCCAGGAGCCCGGGTTATTTTGGTGCCCTGTAGAGACAGAGATGGGAAACAGGTAAATAATGACACCTACTGCCATATTATCATTAAATATGTGTGATCTCTAGCTGCTGAGTGTTAGAACCTAAAAAACAGGTGTGAGTGTGTGTGTGTGTGCCTGCATATTTCTGTATGTGGGTGTGTGTCTGTGTGTGTGTGTGTGTGTGTCTGTGTGCCTGCATATTTCTGTGTGTGTGTGCCTCTGTGTGTGTGTGTGCCTGCATGTGTGTCTGTGTGTGTCTGTGTCTGTGTATGTGTATGTGTGTGTGTGTGTCTGTGTGTCTGTGTGTGTCTCTGTGTGTGTGTATGTGTGTATGTGTGTGTCTGTGTGTCTGTCTGTGTGTCTGTCTGTGTGTGTGTGCCTGCATATTTCTGTATGTGTGTGTGAGTGTGTGTGTGTTTGTGAGTGTGTATGCATGTGTGCGTGCGTGTGTGTGTGTGTATGTGTCTGTGTGTGTGTGTGTGTTTGTGAGTGTGTATGTGTGCATGTGTGTGTGTGTATCTGTGTCTATCTGACCTGAGCAGTAGAGACAGGAAACCTCACAAGTTTTACAAAGTACCTGGATGGGCACTCGAAATGTCAAGGCTAGGGGCCTAGTGCTGGAAAGTGGGACTGAGTGTCGAGTCAGTGTAGGTTTTTATCGATGGGCTGAAGGGCCTGTGCTGTACTGTGTGAGTCTATGATTTGGTGGGTGTGTGGTACCTCCCTGTGTAGAGGGTCACTCCCAACAGTGAGGACAGACTCAGTGCAGTTGCCTAACCCTCCCTACCTACCTGTGCGCGATAATATGCTCAGATAGTGCATGAAGCATCGAGTTTGAGTTTTGAAAGGTTTCTTTCATACGGTTACACTGTCATGGTCGAAACAGATTGTAATTCACTGACAGCTATTCGGAGCCCAGAGGCTCCCGTGCTGAGTTTAGCTGCAGTTCACATTCTGTGATGGGTTTTGACTCGGTCTGTTCCTAAGCATGACATTAAATACACACGCAGCCAAAAGATCTGTGTGATGCTGAGATAACAAGGTGTAGAGCTGGATGAACACAGCAGGCCAAGCAGCATCAGAGGAGCAGGAAGGCTGACGTTTCGGGCCTAGACTCTGACGTGTTGTCTGGTATACAATCTCCACCCAGTGCCGGACCAGGCACACAGGATGTTTTGCTGTGTTCCCATGTAGATGAGTTGTCATCCGTCAGAAGTCATTGGTACAAAAGGTTCTGTTTACTGAAGGGTGTTTGACTGTGTCAGATGGGTAATCGTCACAGATACTGGGTTTAGAAATCTGCCCAGTTTTATCCATGAGAAAGAGTTGTCAGCTGATAAAGGAGCCAGTGGCACACATCCCCATTGGGATGAGGTCATTGTGATCAACACTTAGACTCTTTGTCAAACTCATCCCTATCTTTGTGGCCAGAATTAGATAAGAACGTGGAAGACCAAGTGAAACAGGGGAGAGGGTGACAGGCTTCAGTAAAGAAACCACCATCAGTATCCTTCCAAACATGGGAATGGCCAACGAGAGTGTGATATAGGCTACACATTGATCACTTCAATGGAGTCAGCCCTTCATTGTAATAGATAACCATTCAGTGTGGGTTGAGGCATTTGTAATGGCCAGCAAAATGTTACCACCATTCCTGTAGGTTCGTTGTTGCTTAGGATTCCCAGAGGAACTTGTATCTGTTACTGGTCCTCAGTTTGGTTGTGAAGAGTCTCCAAATCTCATGAGAATGAAGACGGGGCTAAATGCAATGGGGAGGCAGTGGCCTCGTGGTATTATCGCTAGACTATTAATCCAGAAACTCAGTTAATGTTCTGGGACCTGGGTTCAAATCCTGCCATGGCAGATGGTGGAATTTGAATTGAATAAAGAATCTGGAATCAAGGGTCTAATGACAATCATATTGTCAATTGTTATCCTCATCCGGTCCATGTGACTCCAGACCCACAGCCATGTGGTTGATTCCTAACTGCTGTCTGGGAAATTAGGGATGGGTAATAAATGCTGGCCTAGCCAGTGATGACCACATCTCATGAATGAATGAAAAACACCACTGGATTTCACTATATCACCCTGCTTCAAATGGATCCGCAGGACATGTAGGACCAGATGTTAAGTGCGCTCTTGTTATATTGGGGATGGAGTGAGAGAAAAGGAGTCTGAATTTGAACCAGAAATTTGAGGTGAGATCATTGAAGTGGGGGATGCCAGGGAGAGTTAGCAAGAGGTGTAGTGGTCACGTATTAAGATGTTCATTAGGTTAGGTTTGTAGGTGTAGAGCATGTTTACCTTTCAGAGGCTCAGGAAGAGTTAAAAGTCAAACGAATCTGATGGATTGGTTGAGATTTGAGTCTACCCTGAACCAGTTCAGATGGTGGTCAGAATCAGACACACATGACTAATGATAGAGATAATTCTATTGATAGGCAAGAGAAAATGTCTCCTCAGGCTGAGGCCAAGACTATTCAAGGTCCTTGCCTAAGTTCTGAAAGATGCAGTCAGTGGAAAAAAAGGTATCCTCTATGGAGCAGGGAGTTGGTCATTAGGTGAAATTTGCAAAGAAATGGAGAATGAGGGATTTTTATGAGTTGTATAGAGTTTCGAACATTGTATAACATCTTCATTAAGGAGGGAGGGGTATTATATCAGCCTCTTGTTTAATTTGTATATTTGTAGATACCAGATTAAACCAGTTTAGATTAATGTTGACATTCCTTCCACTGCAGACTCTGCGGTCTGTAATGCAAGGATACCACAATGTGTGTGTGTGTGTGTGTCTGTGTGTGTGTCTGTGTGTGTGTGTCTGTGTCTGTGTGTGCGTGTGTCTGTGTGTGTGTCTGTGTGTGTGTGTGCGTGTCTGTGCGTGTGTCTGTGTGTGTGCGTGTGTCTGTGTGTGTGTCTGTCTGTGTGTGTGTGTGTGTCTGTGTGTGTGCGTGTCTGTGTGTGTGTGAATGTCTGTGTCCGTACGTGTGTGTGTGTGTGTGTGTGTGTGTGTGTGTGTGGGTGTGTGGATGTTTCTGTGTCCATGTGTGTGTGTGTGGCTGTGTGTGTGTGTGTGGCTGTGTGTGTGTGCGTGTCTGTGTGTGTGCGTGTGTCTGTCTGTGTGTGTGTGTGTGTGTGTGTGTGTCTGTGTGTGTGTGTCTGTGTGTGTGTGTGTCTGTGTGTGTGTGCGTGTCTGTGTGTGTGCGTGTCTGTGTGTGTGTGTGAATGTCTGTGTCCGTATGTGTGTGTGTGTGTGTGGGTGTGTGGATGTTTCTGTGCCTGTGTGTGTGGCTGTGTGTGTGTGCGTGTCTGTGTGTGTGTGTGGATGGATGTGTGGGTGTGTTTCTCTATGTCTATGTGTGGATGTGGATGTGTGTGTTTATGTAATGTGTCTGTTTCTATGTGTGTGAGTATGTGGGTGATTGTGTGAGTCTGTGTGTTTTTCTGTGTGTTTGTGTGTGTCCGTGTCCGTGTGTGGGTGTGTATGTTTCTCTGTGTCTATGTATATGTGTGTGTGTGTGTGTGTATGTGTGTGTGTGTGTGTGTTTTCTCTATGTCTGCATGTGGGTTTGTATGTTTCTGTGTGTTTGTGTGGTTGTGTCCGTGTATGTGTGAGTATGTGTGTTTCTCTGTGTCTGTGTGTATGTGTGTCTGTATCTGTGTTTCTCTGTGTCTAAGAATGTGTGTGTGTGAGAGTGAGGGAGTGTGTGTGTGTGTGTGTGTTTTCCTGTGTCTGTGTGTGAGAGAGAGCATGTATGTTTCTCTGTGCGAGTATGTGTGTGCGTGCGTGCACGTGTTTGTGTTTCTGTGTGAAACAATCCTGCTAATATTTGCCTGTGTTGTATTCTGTGCTCCCCCAGCTCTGGCTGAGGGCTGGCTCCCGTATCGAGCACCATGTATCTCGTTACTGTTTGGACAGCGAGCTGTCGGGCAGCGATGAGGTCTACAGCACAAAAGTCCTGGTGATCAACCCGTGTGAGACAACGATTCTCAGCCAACGGTGGAACATGGAGTAGGTCCCCTGGGAATGAGGAGGACAGCAGGGTGTCAATCTTCAGCTGTGGATGTAAAAAGTGATGAATTACTGAGAGATTAAGTACTGCTTCCTGTACTGAGAGAGTCGGTTTGAAATCTAACCAAAGTCCTTTCTGATCTTTATGTCTGGAAAAGATGTAGAACTCATGCCTTTGATGAGCTTATCTTTGGGATAACAAAGTGATAGGCCAAAACTTCATTGCCATGGCAATAGAGAACCTGTGGACGTAGACACATCAAAGTGGACAAACCCAGCAACTCCTTGGAAACGAATGATTTGTTTTCATTTGGAGAGTTTAAAAAAATACTAAATATTGAAGTGGCAGCTTCAGTCTGTCCTTTTGCTACACAAACGCCTTTGTAAATTCTCCGGCTGCCTGAAGGGTAATGGCTTGAGCCACATGTGGCTGTTTGAAGGAAGGAGAACACAATTTGGAACTGAATATTTTTTATTCATTCACGGGATGAGGGCGTCGCTGGCCAGGCAGCATTCATTGCCCACAGGGCAGTTAAGAATCAACCACATTGACTGTGGGTCTGGAGTCACATGTAGGCCAGACCAGGTAAGGATGGCAGTTTCCTTCCCTAAAGGACATAAGTGAATCAGAGAGATGGTCACGATAATCAAACGTAGTCACCATTGGAAAAGCTTTCTATTCACTCTGATCTCATCCCAAACACCTTGAGTGATCCAACACAGAGGCATTCCTGATGACCCCTGTCAAAGGGAATGATCCCCACTCAGAGGGAATCAGTCTAATGAATCCAATCCAATAGCACTCTGCCATAATCGTCCCATTCTGAAAGGAATCACCCATACTGATCCTGAGCATCAATCTCATTGACCATTATGCAAAGGAATTCACTGGGTTACTGAGTCACAAAATGCAGAGAGTAAAATTGAGAGAGTGTAAAACGGTGGCGGGGTGGGGACTGCGAGATTCGGTGGGGGGGAGTGCAAGATTTAGGAGGGGAGTGCAAGACACGGGGAGAGTGCAAGACATGGGGGAGAGTGCGAGACTCGAGGGGGAGTACCACAGAGTGTCCACGCAGTAAAGGGAGCTGGAGCCTTTGCTGTGTGCAAATATCAGTCAGATCAAACCCACACAGTATCTCATCCTCCATTGTATTTTACCAAACCATACATCCACTTGTGTCAATTCATTGTATTTCCCAAAGTCTGGCACCACTTGCCAATCTCTGGGGCAGTCTGTAAGTCCTCACACAGATACATTACACCCTGGCACAGTAGCCATCTTAATTCACAGGATGTGGGCATCACAGGCTGGTCTGCATTTACTGCCCATCCCTAGTTGCCCCTTGAGAAGGTGGTGGTGAGCTGCTTTCCTGACCCACTGCAGTCCATGTGCTGTAGGGAGACCCACAATGCCATTAAGGAGAGAATTCCTGAGTTTTGACCCAGTGGCAGTGAAGGAACGGCAATATATTTCCAAGTCTGGATGGTGACTCTCCAACAACCTTTCCACATCTGACCTGTCAAGTCCACTTAGAATTTTGTATTTTTCATAACATCGCCTCTCATTCTTCAAAATGTCAGTGAATATTGACCCAAACTACTCAACCTGCCCTCATAAGAAAATCTCTGCATGCTGAGAATCAAACTAGTAAATCGTCTCAAGGCTGGATCCATTGCCTTTGTATTTATCCTTAGGTGTATCCTTCGATTAGGAAATGAAGACAGCTCACGGTATTCCAGCTGTTGTCTGACTGGTGTCTTGTACAGCTTTAGAAAAACCTCTCTATTTGGAGACTGTATTCCCTTTTGAAATCAAGGCCAACATTTCATTAGCCATCCCGATAACTTGCTGAACATGGATGCTCACTTTTGTTTGTGATTTCTGCCCTAGGATCCTGAAATGACACACAAATTCTGTAATTCATTGGCACCAGGTTACCAGCCCCAATCAGGGAACTCGTACTCCATGGGTCTACTTGGCTGACCGCATTACAATCACTACATCTCTCCCCCTCTGGGTCCAAGGACACAGGCTGATTCTTTCTCATGTAGCTTTGTCTGGGTATTTTAGCACCGGGTCAGGTCCTTCCAACTCTGCCTCAGATATGGGCAGTGTGTAGCGCAAAGCAGCTCACCTCTTGTGCCCGGACCATCACACAAGAAATTCATTCTCCTCTTCAGGTGGTAAAGACGTTGAGGCGGTGACATTTGATGTGTCCATCTCAGATTCTGAGGTACCCTTCAAAGCTTGACAGAGAGGGAGAATCCATGGGTTCCAGAAAAGTTGAAAAGGCAGTTGAGGAGCTGGGGCATGTTTTGCTCCTGCACCATGTGCGAGTTTGCACCTTTCACATGGTCCGTGTACTTGTTCAGGACTGTTGCACCTACCTGAACTTGATATGTCACTGGACCTGACCTCCCTTTGACCATACCTCCCACCCATGCAGTGCCATTCCCCTGGCTCCTGCACTAAACTCTGTCCCCTGAAGTAAACTGTCTCTCTCGTTTAGTGGAGTCTAGTGCATTGGCAATCCTGGTGCTGTTTTGCCCTCCTTCCCACATCTGGGAAGATCAGATTTAACCTGGTGCAGAGTCTTCTCCCCCATTAGCAACTCTGCTGGAGCTGTCCCTGCAGTTGCATGAGGGGTGGTCCTATAATTGAACAGGATCCAGCATAGTTCGGTCCCGAGTGAAGCTGTAGGCTGTTTCTTTAAGCCTGCCTTCAAAGTTTGGACTGCTCTTTCTGCCAGACCATTGGATGGTGGATGGTATGGAGTCGTCCTGATATGATGAATACCACTTGACTTTGGGAAATACTCAAACTCCCTGCTGGTAAACAATGGCCGTTATCTGTGACCAACACTCCGGGAGTCCATGCATTGCAAAAGATGTGTGCAGTTTTTCTGTTGTCCGCCCCATGTTTGATGAACTCTGTGCACATCCAGTCATTTTGAGTGGGCGTCCACAATTACTAGGAACATTGATCCCTTGGAAGGACTGTGTGTAACTGAGTACAGGGTTTGCCTGGCCATTCCCACAGATATGAGGGAGCTGCTGGTGGTAATTTTTGTCCCTATTGGCACTCTGGGCACTGCCCCACCAATGCAGGTTTTGTCAACATTCAATCCTGGCCCCTAGGCATAACTTCTCACCAACATCTTCATGTTGGAAACCCCTGGGTGACCCTGGTGGAGTTCAGTCAGTATCTGGCAGCGATCTTTGCTGGGCACAGTTCCCCGTAATAACATACTGTCCTGCGCTGTGATCTGGTCTGTCTGGGTCCAGAAAGGTTTCAGTTCTGGCTGTGATGGCCCTTTGGTTTCCCCATCACCACCAGCTGTTTCAGTTTTGCCAGGACCCGATCTTCCTGCGTCCAAAGTCTGATATTGTTAGCTGTGCCCAGGAAATTTAGAACCATTACAGACTTTTCCAGTGCCCGTACCCCCCGATGGTGTACCTGCCCGTGGGAGGAGCCTCAGTGCATCTGCATTTGCTACTTGGCCTCTCAGACGGAGCTCCAACCTGTATTTACACGCATTTAGTATTAGAGCCCAACACTGAATACAACCTGAAGCTATGGGCAGCACGGCCTTGTCCTCTTTAAGTAAACCCAGCAGGGGTTTGTGGTCTGTTACTTTTACAAATTTACATCCACAGAGGTATTGGTGGAAGTTCCTGTCTCTAAATATGACGGCCAAACCTTCCTTCTCTATCTGGGTGTATTTACGCTCTGCATTAACTAAAGACCTTGATGCTTACGCTGTTGGGTGTTTCTCTCCATTGGGCCACCTATGAGCTAATACTACCCCAGTGCCATATGGGGAGGCATCACATGTCAACACTGGATCTCGCTTGGGATCATATTATGCCAACACCTTAGAGGATGGTAGCTGTTTCTTCACTTCCCTGAAAGCTATGACCTGGCTGCACCATTTTCAAGGCTGACCCTTTCTTAAGAGTTGACACAAAGCTGCCAGGATGGAGGCCAGGTTATGTATGAACTTTCTGTAATAGTTCACCAGGCCAAGGAGCGGCCTAAGCTCCAGTACAGATGTGGGAGCCGTGGCACCTTTGATCGCCCTCACTTTCTCTTCCAACGGGTGTAACCTGGTCCTGTCGACGCTTGAACCCAAGTAGGTCACTTAGAATGTCTGGAACACACATATTTCCCTTTTAAGACATACACCCTCCTGGGAGAAACATTTAAGGACTATGTTCAAGTTCTCTAAGTGCTACTTACTGGTCTTTCCTGTTATTATTCCTGTTACCTAGATAAATGGCGATGATGTGGAGGTGCTGGTCTTGGACTGGGGCAGATAAAGTCAGATATCACACAACACCAGGTTATAGTCCAAGCTTTTGGAGCACTATTCCTTCGCCAGCCCCAATGAGGAACTCATTCTGTGAGGTCCACATGACTGATCTTGTTACAATGAGTACAAAACCCATTATGTGAACAATAATAAACTTGCGGATTGATGGCCTACATTACCCTAAAGGGCTTTGCATATAAATTAATCAGCTGGACAATATGGGCGATTTACTTGTGGTAGCTATTAGATGAAAAATTACCTCAGGTCATGGGGAAAACAAGATGCTCAGTTGTGTGTAAGAGCACTTCTAGGTATAAAAGAGAAAAATAAACTGGGAGATTGGGCACTTACTGTGCAGTGGTAGTGTCTCTGTGTCTGGACCACGAGGCCCAGGTTCAAGTCCCACTTGCTCCAGAGATGTATTGTAACAACCATGAACACTGAGTAGAAACATATCCAAATTTGTAGATTGGCAAGTCATTGGGAATTGGAGTTTAACAAAGATCAGTGATATTGGGAAATTGTGAGTTTTAGAGTGGAAGAGATCTTGCAATATTGAAACACCCAATTACCAGAAGCGGTACCACGTGTTAGCAAGGTCTTTAAAAAGCAAACTGAACACTCGTTTTATTTCTGGAGGAATATAATTGAAAGGTAGGGCAGAGATGCTAAACCTGTGTGGAACCTGTAGACTCGGTGGAGTTCTGATCACCATCAATAGATTCACTGGAGACAGTACTGAGAAGATTGACAAGGAAGACACCAGAAATATGTGGGTTTACATAGCAAGAAAGTGTTGCCTTGAATAAAGAAGGATGTGGGGAGTTGGGGTCACCTGGTAAAGATTGAAGAAAGCGATAGTTTTGATGGAGCAATGCAGAGAGTGTCTTCACCCTGGGGGTAAAGCTGACAGCAGAGAGTTCAGGTGGAGGTGTGAGACAGAGATGGGGCAGAATGCGAGAGCCACACAACATTCCCCGTTCATCACGATCAGTGCCTATGGGCAGTATTTCCGTTTGCACATTCCTCATACCGGGATACACCTGCTGGGGACATCTGTCAGCAATAATCATTCAGGATGCACTCCCTGAAAGCCGGGTATAACAGCAATAATTGCACTCAGAGATCCAGGGTTCACTGTCCCCAGCTGAGACGGGCCCATGTTTATTCTTTATGTAGGGAACCAAAGGAAATCATCCTATTGATCCAATCTCAGCACATCATCTGCAGTGCTCCCGACCCAAAATTCATCCTGTTATTCAAGAGCTTCCTCCTCACTGTTTACCACACCACCACATGCTGTGCTGTTTGTGAAATTACTGATCATTCCTTGTACAATCATGTCTAGATCATTAATGTACATAACAAAGACCTAGCTGTGAACCCTGTGGTACATCACCGGACACAAACTTTCAGACACACACACACCCTTCAACCATTATCCTCTACTTCCTGCCGCTGAGCCAACTTTGCTGCGAATTTGTCGAGCATGTGAGATCTTATCAAAAGCCTTACTTATGTCCACATAGACGACATCAACTGCACTGCCCTCATCTACTCACCAAGTCACCTCCTCGAAAAATTCAGTCAATTTTATAAGCCACAATCTCCCCCTGACCAAGCCTCGCTGTCTATCCTTGAATAATCCTTGCCTGACCAAATGGAGATGAACTTGGTCCCTCAGAATTTTTTCCAGTAGTTTTCTGATCATTGATGTGAGATGGACTGGCCTTTGGTTTCCAGGTTTATCCCTACCACTCTCCTTGAATAATAGTTCCGCAATAGATGACCTCTAATCTCTTGGCACGCATCCTATGGGGACAGAGGTTTTGAAAATTAATGAGCCCTGCAATCTCATCTCCTGCTTCCCACAGCAACCTTGGATGCATCTTGTCTGAGTGTGGAAATTTGTCTACTTTCAAGCCTGCTAAAACCATTAATACTTCCTCTGTTTCGTTGCTAACGTGTTCAATTATGTCACAATCCTTCATTCTGGTTCCTAGACTCTGTATTGACCTGTTCTACAATAAATAGGGATGCAAAGTACCCATTTAAAACATCAGCTGTCTTCCAGCTCCCCACACATACACTCTAGTTCTTAATGAGTCCCACCCTTTTCCTGTTTCTTCTTTTGCCCCTAATATATTTAGGGTTAATCCAAAGGCATTTTCTTTTACCTGCCAGTGTTTTTTAATGTCCCCGCTTTGTTTTCTTAATTTCCTTTTTAAATAACCCCCCCTGTACTTTTGAAATGCTACCAAGGTTTTCACTGTTTTGAGCCTCTGGTCATCTACCATATCCAGGGTTCTCTGCACTTGTTGGTTCCCATCCTTCAGTCCAGCAGCTATGTCCTACAGGACCAGACCAGCTCAGTCAGTAGCGTCAAACCACTCTTGGTGGTGGACATTGAAATCCCCCACCCAGAGTACATTCTGTGCCCTTGCCACCCTTAGTGCTTCCTCTAAGTGTTGTACAACATTGAGGAGTACTGATTCATCAGCTGAGGGAGGACGGTATGTGGTAATCAGCAGGAGGTTTCCTTGCCCATGTTTAACTTGAAGCCATGAGACTTCATAAGGTCCGGAGTCAATGTTGAGGACTCCTAGAGCAACACCCTCCCAACTGTATACCACTGTGCCGCCCCCTTTGCTGGGTCTGTCCTGCTGGTGAGAGACAGGACGTATCCAGGGATGGTGATGGTGGTGTCTGGGAGGTATGATTCTGTGAGTATGACTGTGTCAGGCTGTTGCTTAACTAGGCTGTGAGACAGCTCTCCCAATTTTGGCCCTAAACCCCAGATGTTAGTGAGGCAGACTTTGCAGGGTCGACAGGGCAGTTTCTGCTGTTGTCTTTTCCTGTGCCAAGGTCAATGTTAGGTGTTTTTTTCACCCCTTTTTCAGGGTTTTTTGTTGGCAGTTTAGAATACATCTGATTGATTTACTGGGTCATTTTGGAGGGTAGTTAAGAGGGGTTAAGATTGCTCACTTAGCCGTGGGTCTGGAGTCCGATGTAGGCCAGACTGGGTCGGCACAGCAGCTTCCTTCCCTAAACCACAAACAATTAAGTGTACCTGATGGGTTAATACGACCGAGGTTTCATAGTCATCAATAAACTTCTAGTTCCGTTTTTTTTTTAAAACATGTTGAATTTAATTCCACCATGAGCTATGATGGGATTTGAACCCAGATTGTCAGTACATTACCTGGTCCTCTGGATGACTAGTCCAGTAACAATGCTATCACCCTCCCTTCCATCTTGGTGACCTGTTCAGCAATCAGAAAACGTTTGTCTCACTTCAATCCATTTACCGAAAGGTTTTAGTTGTTAAAATGAAGACACTCGAAGGTAACTGACTGACGTACAGTCTGGTTCCCCTCAGCTGCAAATGCTCTGTTCAACATCGACTTAATCCCTGGCCTCAGCAGACCATGTGATCTCTAGTGAAAAGTAAAAACCTGCAGATAAAATACCCAGGGAGGGACAATATGCCAAAAACACTTCTCAGAAATTCCACCCTGTCTCCTTGTGATGATCACGTTGGGTCCATGAGATCTTTCTGGCCCTGAATGTTCCCAGGACAGTTGCTGTTTCACGCACAGTATTAGAACACACAGCTGGGGGGCTGTGGTTCCCACTTGTCTGTTCCCTAACTCTGTGAGCGAAGTCACTATCCCAACTTTTAATGACGATTGAAAACTGATGGTGCTTCTGTGCCCTTCCAACTTCAGTAAAAACTCTTCCAAATAGTTTCTGTCTACGGGTTGTTTTTATTACCGATTAGATGAGGGCGTTGCTGGCCAGGCAGCATTTATTGCCCATCACTAAATGCCCAGAGGGCAGTTAAAAGTCAGTCACATTGCTGTGGGTCTGGAATCACATGTAGGCCAAAAGGATGAGTGAGGGTGAGGGATCGATGATGGGGAGGGTTCAGTGAGAGTGAAGGATCGGTGAGGGTGCGGGATCGGTAAGGGTGAGGGATCAGTGAGGGTGAGAGATCAGTGAGGGTGAGGGGTCAGTGAGAGTGAGGGATCGGTGAGGGTGCAGGATCGATGCGTGTGAGGGATCGGTGAGGGTGAGGGATCAGTGAGGGTGAGGGATCAGTGAGGGTGAGGGATAGGTGAGGGTGAGGGATCGGTGATGGTGAGGGATCGGTTATGGAGAAAGGATCAGTGAGGGTGAGGGATTGGTTACGGTGAGGGTGAGGGATCGGTGATGATGAGGGATCGGATATGGAGAGC
>JAHRHZ010000164.1:327605-341628 GCA_024137785.1 Ginglymostoma cirratum
TATATTCAGCAGGGGAAGGGTTACTGTGTTTTGTCACAGTGACCGTATAAAGTCACTGTGCATTCAGAAAAATGAAATCAAACACCGGACCTACCTAATCCGAATGTGATGGAGCTGCATGTCCATTGTTTTCTAATTAATGATATATTACTGAAGTTCCCTTTCAGTGAAATGTAATTGTAAGCCTCACAAATTAGTCTCAGAATATGAATGTATTTGTAATCAATAGCCCAATGATTCATTCGTGTAGCTGGTAGCTATATAATTATACAGGATGAGCAGTGAGTGCAGAAATTCAGTCTGAAACCCCCCCAGTTTATTGTGGTGATGGTAATGGGAGAGAGGCAGCCTCACTCTTCAAGCAAGCCAACTTAATCTGTCTTGTCTCATTGCTGTGTCTCTGGCAAATACTTAGAGTCATACGTCATAGAGGTGTACAGCACGGAACGACCCTTCTGTCCACCTCATCCATGCTCAATTAATCTAGTCCCATGTGCCAGTATTTGGCCCATATCCCTCTAAGCCCTTCCTATTCATATACCCATCCAGATGCCTTTAAATATCATGATCGTACCAGCCTCCACCACTTCCTCTGGCAGCTCGTTCCATACACGCACCACCCTCTGTGTGAAAAAGTTGTCTCCAGGTCCCTATTGAATCTTTCCCCTCTCACCTTAAACCTATGCCCCTCTAGTTTTGTATTCCCCTACCCTTGAGAAAAGACCTTTGCTATTCACCCTATCCGTGCCCCTCTTTATTTTATAAACATCTATAAAGTCACCCCTCAGCCTCTGACGCCTATTCAGCCTCTCCCTGCAGCTCAAACCCTCCAACCCTGGCAACATCCTTGTAAATTTTTTTTGAACCCTTTCATGTTTCACAACATCCTTCCTATAGCATGGAGACCAGAATTGAATGCAATATTCCAAAAGTGGCCTAACCTGTACAGCCACAATATGATCTCCCAACTCCTATACGCAATGCACTGACCAAATGCCTTCTTCACTAACTTGTCTATCTGCAACTCCACTTTCAAGGAACTATGTGCCGTGGAGACCAGAGATACATCTACTCCAGTCCTTAGCACAGTGTCATTCCTCTGTCCTAACAGGATGTCACGATCCTGAGTTTTTCTGATAATTCCATCCCGCGTTCTTTTGGGACCAAAATCAACAACAACTTTAATTTTTTTAGCGTCTTTCATTCAGTGCAATTTGCAGTGACATGACTCAGTGCCTGCTCCTCGACTCTGAAATGGTGTACTCGTACATGTCCAGAGTAGGGACATTGCCCTGACTATAAACATCCACCTAGTCTGCTATCCCAGCCCCTATTACAAACACCACCCTTCACTCTTCCTCTTCCTTGCAATCTGGAGATGGCTAGTGACATTTTAGACCACCTGAGCAACTTCTGCCCTCTCAAGTAAGATAGAGGCATTTCGGAAAAGGTTTACCAGACCAACGCCTAAAATGGACAGGTTTTCTTATGAGGAGAGTATGGATGGACTGAGCTGGAGTTTAGAAGATTAAGAGGTGCCTTTGATTGAAACATATAAGATCCTGTAGGAGCTTGACAGGGAAGATGTGGCGAAGATGTTTTGTCTTATTTGAGAAGCTAGAACTAGAGGTCAGTATTTTAAAAAAGGGGGTTACCCATTTGAGATGAAGATTGGGTGAGCTTTGCTGCTGTGTGTTCTGGAACTCCTGTTCCAGAAATGTTGCTGGAAGCAGTGACTTTGAATATCTTTAAGGCAGAGGTGAGTAGATTTTTGTTAAGGAACAGAGTAAAAGCTTATCAGGGTTGGGATAACAGACTAGGTGGATGTTTATAGTCAAGGCAATATCTCTACTCTGGATATATTTGAGTACAAACCCCTTTGAGGTTACAATCAGATCAGCCATGATCTTATTAAATTGTAGAGCAGGCCTGAGGGGCTGAATGGCCTACTTCTGCTCTTGATTTATATGTTTAAATGTAAGATATCTCTGGTAGTACAGCACACCCTAAATGCTGCACTGACTGTGAGCTGGATTGTGTTTGGGACATGTTATTATGGTGCGGTATAAACGTGGGCCGTTGTAGTTGCTGGGAGGGTGTTAACATGAGCATGGAACAGGAACTGTACAGTTGTTGGAATAGTCATTTCTGTCCCAAATTCTGGCATCGAAACTTTTTGTTATACTGATGCGAATCAGAGATATGCTGAGTCGGTTAGCAAAGAAATTGGAGATAATGATGAAAGGGGCCCACGTGAAGACTATATAGTGTACATTTAAAATTTACATCTTACTAAAATCACACTCAGCGAATCAGATGTAAAAGTTTTGAGTGTATTTCAAACATCATATAAATTGAAAGATATCCTAATATATTTTGTACGATGTACTTACAAGCATTCATCACACTTCGTCCACTCTCTTATTGTTAATACAAACATGTCTACTAAATAATTATTTTCAGATGACCATTTTAAAAGAAACAGATCCATAATAAATGCTGACAATGAAGTATCACATCATATCTGCTTGACCTTAACTTCCTGCTAATATTCTAGGAGACTGATTGATAGGTAGAACTTGGATTTAGACAGCTCCAATCCCGAAGCTGTAATCACTCCTCTAACCTGGTGGCTACATTGTGTAAATGACAGTCTCAGAAATGTCACTGAGAAAACACAAAGCTAATGTGTTTATTATGGATTTTATTATGGTTCTTCTTCGAACAGTGCCATGGACATTTTCCACTCTTGGAAAAGGTTTCAGTTGAAAACGTCCGACAATGCAGTGTTCCCTGGATACAGGAGAAATCCACAGAAATGACTATTCCACCCGTTGTACGTTTCCTGTTCCATGCTCATGTTAACACCCTCCCAGCAGCCACAGCAGCCCACATTTACATAGCACCATAATAAAATGGCCCAAAGTTACTTACACAATCCAGCTCACTGTCCAGTGCAATAGTTAGACACTGTTGTACTGTCAGGGATATCCTATATTTGAACATACAAATGTGTCCGCTTGTTCCATCGCCCTGGACAGTCAATGCATTATAGAACTGTCAAAGTATTTATGAGTAGCAGTGTGTCTTATTAACTACATTAACAGAGTACTGAGGAACCTGGCGAGAATCTGATTAGTGCTTCTCGACAATAGTCTTGAAAGTAAGGACATCATAGGGGACTGCAGCCCTGTGGAATCATGTGGGAAATCCTAGGTGCTCCTCATGGCTCCTCAAAGTCATTGGGACCTAAAAATTCAAGAGTGCTTGACATTCTTGAAGGACAGGAAGCTTGACAAAGGTGGTGGAGTAATAATTCTGCTCATTAAACAGTAAAGAGGTGGCCTTAGTTCAGAAGATCAAGATGTAGAATAATTTTGGGTAGAGACAGGAAACAGCAGACGTAAGAAGCCACTTGGGAGAGTAGGTTGTAGCCACTGTAACCACAAAGTATACAATAAGAAATAATTGTGGTTTAGAAGAAACAAACTGCAATAATCATTGATAATTTTAATCTTTGCTTGGATTGGATAAATTAGATTGATAATGGTAGCTTAAGTGAACTGGGAAAATAGGTTAAAACGTAGGACTGTAGAGAATCAGTGCCAGATCATTAAGGATAACTAACTTGAGTGACTATACTTTGAGAGAAGGGAATGTGTAAAGAGACCTGAGTGCCCTTGTGCACTGGTTGCTATAAGTAGGCATGTGAGTGTAGCAGGTGGTAAAGTACTCAAATTTTGTCGTTCGTAGTGAGAGGATGAAAGTACAGGGGCAGGGATGTCTTGTTGCAAATGTACAGGGCCTTGGTGTGATCACACCTGGAATACTGTGTGCAGTTTTGGTCTCATTACTTGAGGAAGGGTGTTCTTCACATAGAGGGAGTGCAGCAAAAGTTTACCAGACCGATGTATGAGGAGACGCTGAATCAGTTAGGCCCACAGCCTGCAATGTTGGAGGTGATGGACAGCATGGAGCTGGGGTTTCCTGGGGTATCGGCGTTGTGGTTGCTGTGCCTGGAGTGGGACTCCCTAAGGACTGGTACACCTTTCAGAGACGTCGCAGGAGCCCTGAAGCCATGCTTGAGACCCAATTTGAACAGGAGATGAACTCTTACCTGGGTAATTTTCAGAATTCTTTTTGTAGCTCAAAGTGGTGCTGAATTGTGGTGACCAAACATTTTTCACTGTATCGTCAAGATATATGTGACAGTAAATCATTTGTTCTTTATATTCCCTGGAGTTCAGGCGTGTTGGAGGTGGGGGGTGGAATCTCAGAAACCAGTAAAGTTCGAACAGAACTAGACAGGGTAAGGGCAGGAAGGATGTTCCCTGTGACTGGCGAGTCCAGAACCAGGGATCACAGTCTAAGGATACGGGGTAAACTATTTAAGGCTGAGATGAGGAGAAATGCCTTCACCTGGAGAGTGGTGAGCCTGTGGGGGAATTTGCTAACACAGAAGGTAGTTCAGACCAAAACATTGTATGATTTCAAAAAGGAGTTGGAGTTAGCATTTGGGACAAAAGGAATCAAAGGATATCAGGGAAAAGCGGGAACAGGCAAATGAATTGGATGATTAGCCCTGATCGTAGCGCATGGCAGAGCAGGATTGTAGAGCCAAATAGCTTATTCCTGCTCCTCTTTTCTATGTTCTGACAAGACATATCATTTCATTTCAAAAATATGTTCTGTTCAGGGAGAAAGAACCTAAAAGAAGGGTGTACCATCAGTGGCTAACTGATGAAATTAAACAGAGTATCAAATCGGATAAAAAAAACAATTCACTACGGCAAAAGTTTACTGATAGGTCAGAAAATTGGATGAATTTTAGAAACTAGCAAAGAATGACAAAAAAAATCAGGAAGGAGAAATTAGAGTAAGAGAGAAAGCTAACTAGAGATAGTAAAACAGACAGGAGAAATTTCTGTAAGTATTTGAAAAGGAATAGGTTAACTGAAGTGAGGGTTGGTCACCATAGACTTTGGGGAATTGATAGTGTAAAATAAGGAAATGGCTGAAGCATTGCACACATATTATGTGTCGATGCACTGCAGAAGACATAACAAACATCCAAGGAATGTTTGAAAATCAAGAGGTAAAGGAAAAGGTGGAACTTAAAGGAAACCCGAGAAAAATCCCTGAGAAGCTATCATCGCTAAAGATAGACACCTCCCCAGGGTCCATGGGCTTCCTTGGGCTCTCGAGTCATGGCTACAGCCACAGTAGATACCATTAACTGTAATCTTCCAAAAAGCCATGATTCTGAAAAGGCCCCAGCATTTTGCAAAATCATTAATGAATTATTATAGAATAGTCATTCCAATTTATGATAAGTTATGCAGTCTGTATTATTAAAGAACGGTCAGTCTGCACATGAACAGGACAATCAGTCTGTGTGATTACAAAACTGTCAGTCTGTGTTATTGCAGATCAAACAGTTTGCTCGGTATGTATGTGTGTGAATGTAGTTCTGGATCTTGATGCCTTGTCCTGCTCCTTCTCTCTCCCTCTCTCTCTCTCTCCCCTATCTGTGTAGGAGAAGCTGAAGTTTGTGACAGTGCTCGGAGCAGGATTATTATGTGGCACAGCTCTGGCCATCATTATCCCTGAGGGAATCGAGCTGTTATTGGGAGATCACACAGCAGGTTAGTGCCCATTTACACTCACCATTAATCCTGCAAAGACATAGTCTGTGAAGGACCATAGATATCTCTTTCTTAGAGAGAGAAAGACAAGGGTTTATGTAGATTGAAGGGCACCACTCCATATCAAATGTGGGACAAGGCAGGTGACTACCACAGCTGGTACAAGGATTGAACACACACCTCTGGAGTAATTTAGTATCAGCCGTCTCAGCAAACCAACTCCTATAGTGGGCATGTACATGAAATGGGTAACTATAGAAGGAGCAGTGATACTTGGAGGGGTTCAAAGGGATTGATCTCTACAAAACGGACAACAAAGAGACAAATCTGTAAAAAAAGCTTAGCCATGGGCAGATGGTCCTCAAAGAGCAGCATCTCCTCTTCTTCTCCTCTCCCTGCCCCCTCTTTCGCTCTTTCTCATTCTCCTGCTCTCCTCCTCTTCCCCCATCCCCTCCCGTCCACTTCCCTCTCTCCCATCCACGCACTCCCCCACAACTCTCCCACCACCTTGCCCACGCTCTCCAAACTCCAGTGAATACAGATCAAGTCAACTTAGACTTTCTTCGTAGAACAATGCCCTCACCTCAGGAATGAGTTGAGTGAGCCTCCATTTCAAAGAACAAAGAAAATTACAGCACAGGAACAGGCCCTTCGGCCCTCCAAGCCTGCACCGATCGAGATCCTCTGTCTAAACCTGTCATCTATTTTCTAAGGGTCTGTATCCCTTTGCTCCCTGTCCATCCATGTACCTGTCCAGGTACATCTTAAAAGACACTAACGTGTCTGCATCTACCACCTCCGCTGGCAACGTGTTCCAGGCACCCACCACCCTCTGTGTAAAGAACTTTCCATGCATATCTCCCGTAAACTTTCCTCCTTTCACTTTGGACTCATGACCCCTAGTAATAGAGTCCCCCACTCTGGGGAAAAAGCTTTTTGCTATCCTCATTGTCTATACCCCTCATGTTCACTCCCTATTGGGCAGGTACATCCTTCCTTGTGTAAACAAAGTCAACATGTCGTTTGGGATCTTAATTGTTTGGTGTGCTTTTGTGTCACAATTCAATAAATATTCTGCTTTTCTGTTCTCACAATAAAAGAGGATGCCTTCACATTTGACCCACATTGCAATCCTCATGGCTTGCTCCTTCCCGTTCTTCCAACCTGCCTATATTCCTCTAACTTCCCCACCAAATTTATATCATCTGCAAACAGGCGTATTACATGTAGTGCTCTCATGGAAGCTGTTAATATAGGTGGTAAATAGAGGAGTCCCTTGTACTAATTGCACCACATCAGCTACAACTGGATTGGTACTTGAACCCAGAGCTTGAGGACTTGACTCCCTAAGTGAGGCTGCTTGGATATTGTGCTCATTGATGCGGTACGTTAATGCTGCTGGTTCAGATGGGATGACCTCACTAACTCCAACTGGACTCCAAACTGGCTACTTAATTGTTCAGAGATAGTAGGAACTGCAGATGCTGGAGAATCTGAGATAACAAGGTGTAGAGCTGGATGAACACAGCAGGCCGATCAGCATCAGGGGAGAAGATGAAGAAGGGTCTAGGCCCGAAACGTCAGCTTTCCTGCTCCTCTGATGCTGCTTGGCCTGCTGTGTTCATCCAGCTCTACACCTTGTTATCTCTACTTAACTGTTCAATCCTCTGAATGTTTCTTTTCAAAACGGGGCCTGGGGGCAAGGCTTCGAGTCTGACCCATTGAGAAAGGAGCAGTGAATACAGGGCAGCATAGTTCTGTGGGGGAAAAAATACACAGACAGGAAAAATGCTTGCACTTCGAAAAATGTACTTATTGATAAAAAATCTGTTGTCTGAAATTACAGATCAGCAGAGGAATATGTCACAGAGGCAAGTTCTGACGGAATACGAGGCATTGGACGGAAAGCAGGCAGGCACAAAAGAGTTTGCACCTCCCCATTTCATCATTGGTATTTCCCTTGTCATGGGCTTCCTCCTTATGTTCACCATTGATCAGATTGGCAACTGCATTGCAAGGCAGGGAGGTATGTTCATCTTTCTTATGACAGAAACTTGTATAACATTAAAACCAAACTCCTTTCTCTTCCAGTCGGTAAAATGTGGAGCTGGAGGAGTACAGCACCCACCTATCACCATCCCACCTACCTTTCCCAATCCCACACCCCTTTCCACTCTTTAGTTCTGAGCTCCCTTCTCCCTCCCCTGTCCTGATGAAGGCTCCAGACCTGAAATGTTGACTTTCCTGCTCCCCTGATGCTGCCTAACCTGTTGTGTTCCTCCAGCTCCACATTTTATTGACTCTGAATTCCAGCATCTGCTGTCCCTACTATCTCCTTTCTCTCCCAGTTGGCCTGGTGAGAAAGAGAAAGGAAATAAAGATCTGCACGTATATAGCACCTTGGAGTGCACTGGGGATCAGTGCTGGGACCACAGCTATTTATAATATATATTAACAATGATCGATACGTATATATTACCGCAAAGTTTGTGGATAACACAAAATTCTTTGGGAAAGCAAGTGGTGAGGATCTCACAGAGAATCTGTAGAGGGATATGGACAGGTTTAAGTGAGCAGGCAGAAACTTTTCAGATGGAATGTAATGTGAGAAAATGTAATGTTATGGGCAAGAAAAGTAGAGGAGCCGAATATTATTTGATAAAAAGAAAACAAAGCTGAAAATCTGAAACAAAAACAGAAATTGCTGGAGAAACTCAACTGTGGAGAGAAGAACAGAGCAAATGTTTCGGGTCCAGTGACCCTTCTTCTGTTTTGTTCAGATGCTGCCAGACCTGCTGAGTTTCTCCAGTAATTTCTGCTTTTGTGTTGAATATTATTTAGATAGGAAAAGAAAGCCATGGAACAGAGGAATTTGGGAGTCCTTGTCTGTAAGGACAAGGTACTATCACTGGACTAATACTGCAGAGACCCAGACCAATGTTCTGGGTACATGGGTTTGAATTCTCTCCATGACAGGTGATTAAAATTTGAATTTGGTAAAAATCTAGAATTCGAAGCTGAATTGAATTGAATTAGCTTTATTGTCACATGTACTCAAATGAGAACAGTAAAAAGTTTACGTTACCACCTACAGTGCTGTCTTAGGTACAGCTTCTTCAGTTACAAGACCTTAGAAAATAGGACAATCAAATGTTCAGCATTGCAGAAATAAAAAGTTCAGAACAGCCAACTTCCAACCCAGACCACTCTGGCACCTACCCTCCTGTCTGCGCTGGCCTTCACCTCGAGGATCATGAGGCTGGGAGATTGTTCTGGAATCACTTCCAGACCAGGAGACCACACTGAGGCCATGTCAGGCTGAGAGATTGCCACACCAGGCCAGAAGGATGCCAGGCCTGGAAGCTGCCACGTCAAGCTGGGAGGGCACCACAGCAGCCTGCTACACCAGACTGGGAGGTCCCTCGTTATGTCTGCGCTGAGGTCAGGAGTTGTGGGAAGCCTGGAGTCGACTGGAGGCGGGAGGAGAAGAAGAAAATTCAAAGAGTGAGGAGAAAAGAGAAGAAAAAGAAGAAGAACAGGTGGAGCAGAGCGGACAAACTCTGGCTGAAGTAACCTGCTCCACTGCCATCTTGGAATCACATCCAGTGTTTATTGTCATAAAAAAATCATCTGATTCATGAATGCCCTTTAGGGAAGGAAATCTGCTGTCCTTACCTGCTCTGGAAAATGCAATGTTGGCCTTTATTTCGAAGGGAGTGGAATATTAACAACAGGGAGATCTCGCTAAAACTGTACAAGGCACGGGTCAGACTACGCCGGGAATACTGGGAACAGTTTTGGGCCCCTTATCTAAAGAAAGATATACTGGTGCTGGAAGCAGTGTAGAGAAGGTTCATTAGGCTGACACCAGGTTTGGGGAGACTCTCTTATGAGGTGGGATTGAGTAGATTGGGAACAAAAACACAAATTTCTGGAGAAACCCAGTCAGTTTGGCTGTGGAGAGAAAAACAGAGTTGACTTTTTGAGTCCTGTGACCCTTCTTCAGAACTGATAGCAGCTGGGAAAAGGTGATAGTTATGCTGATGGTGGGGCTGTGGTTGGGGATGTAATGCAGGGGGACAGGAATGAGACAGGTAGATGGACACTGTGTGCCCCGAAGAGGGAAAGAGACAGAAGAAAGAGGAAGAAGACAAAGGGATTACTGATACTACTCCAGGGAAGACCCCTGGGGAAATGATGGCCAAATGGTATTGTCACTAGAATATTAACCCAGAAACTCAACTAATGTTCTGGGGGCCCGGTTTGAATCCCGCAAGGGCAGATGGTGCAATTTGAATTCAATAAAAAAAAATCTGGAATTAAGCATTTACTGATAACCATGAAACCATTGACAATTCTCAAAACCCATCTGATTCAGGGAAGGAAGCCTGCCACCCTCATCGGGTCTGGCCTACATGTGACTCCAGACCAACACCAATGTGGTTGACTCTGAAATGGCCTAACAAGCCACTCAGTTGTACCATTCGCTACAAAGGCTCGATATGTTCCTGATGGAGGGAAGTGTGGTCTGTGTGTTAGGTCATACTGTGTCCTCCTGTTATCTGTTACGTAGGCATCTGTGGATGAAGTTGTTATCTGTTTATAGCGAGGATTTGTATAAGTGGTCTTCCTCTTCCCAGTGTAATTCTAGAGTGTTGCAGTGTGTCCCGGCCCAATTAAATAGTGTCCTAATACAGCTTTGTTTGTGGACATTGGGATGGTTGCAATGGAAGTTGAGGATTTGATCCGTACGGGTTGCTCTTCTGTATTCTGACGTTTGGAACTCCCCGTTGGTCATACGCTCAACTTTAACATCCAGAAACAGAAGCTTATTGTTGTTTTCATCTTCCCCTGTGAATTTAATCCCCGTGAATACGCCGTTGGTGAGGCGGTGGGTCTCTTCTAATTTGTTGTGTTTAATAATGACAAATGTGTCGTCTCCGTACCGGACCCACAGTTTGGGCTGAATGCAGGGAAGGTGGTGTGTTCTAGTCTTTGCGTGACTGCTTCTGCAATGAGCCCTGAGATGGGTGACCCCATTGGTGTACCATTGATCTGTTTGTATATTTGACCATTAAAGATGAAGTGTGTGGTGAGGCAGAGGTCTAGTAGTTTAAGTGTGTTGTCAATGCTGATGGAGCTGCGGGTCTGCTTTGCTGCTTCCTCTCCCACAACCCAAGCTACAGATCTTTGCCAAAACTTTAATCATCAAAAGATCCTCAGACAACACCTTCCAAACCCACAACCATTTCCATCTAGAAGGACAAGGGCAGCAGAAACATGGGAACACCATTTGTAAGTTCCCCTCCAAGCCACTCACCATCTTGACTTAGAAATATATTGTCGCTCCTTCACTGTCGCTGGGTCAAAGTCCGAGAATTCCCTCCCTAATGACATTGTGGGTCAACCTACAGCACGTGGACTGCAGCGGTTCAAGAAGGCAGCTCACCACCACCTTCTCAAGGGGCAACTCGGGACAGACTATAAATGCTGGCCCAGCCAGCGACACCCATATTCCATGAGTAAATAAATAAAGTGAATGCTGAATAGGTGGTAATGGAAACTGTGAATAATTGGAAATGGGCTGGCTGTATTGGTGCAACCCGTGTTGGACAGGAGCTGGCTACTACTGTGCAGCAGTATTGTGGGGGTAATGAAAAGAAATATAAACAGGGATTTAGAATCTCCTCAGTTCAAGGGATTGTTGGGTGTTGGGTTGGATAACAAACATGAAGGGAGGTGCTCACACTCTGGAATTGTTGAACTCAACGTTGATCCTGAGGACTGCCAGTACCTTGGAGGAAGTTGAGTTGTTGTGCTATCAGGATTCAGGGGAGGTGATGGCCTCGTGGTATTATTGATGGGCTGTTAATCCAAAGACCCAGATAATGTTCTGGGGACCTGGGTTCGAATCCTGCCACAGCAGATGGTGGAATTTGAGTTCAATAAATGTCTGGAGTGAAGAATCTAATGGTAACTGTGAATCCATTACCAGTTGTTGGGGGCAGAGGTCTTTGTCACAGTTTGAATCAGTTTGATAGGCTGTTGTAAGGTGGGGCAAAAATCCCCATCAGCTAATGGACATTCCCTGGACTTTAAACCCTCTGAAGGCAGAAGTTGTAGAAATTACATTGCATTAAATTCAGTGAACCTTTGGGACTCCAGAAACCATGGGCTGCAACTGAACCAGGAAGAGCCTGGCTGGGACAGACTGGGTAATATACAAGCCCGGGGCAGATGTCTGGAACAGGGGTTAACTTGCAGAAACTAAAGGAAGACCACCATTTACGTTTCAGAGATAGTAGGAACTGCAGATGCTGGAGAATCTGAGATAACAAGGTGTAGAGCTGGATGAACACAGCAGGCCAAGCAGCATCAGAGGAGTAGGAAAGCTAGACGAAGGGTCTAGGCCGAAACATCAGCCTTCCTGCTCCTCTGATGCTGCTTGGCCTGCTGTGTTCATCCAGCTCTACACCTTGTTATCCCCCTTTTATGCCTCAGCTTAAACAATGGAAGCCTGACTGCAGGAAACAAACAACTTCAGACCTTCTGGAGTCTACAGAGGTACAAAGCCATTCAATTTTCCAACCAGTGCTCAGGCACAGAAATACCGAACATTCCACACCTTTGTGCTACATGCAAACCTGTTCCACCTATGGATGTAAAGACATTCACAACATTATTCAAACCTGAATGAATACCCATCCAAGGGAAATACTGGACATTCCAAAACCATCCAAACCATTTGTCTCAATTGAAAATCTATTCACATCTACTCCAGTGATCAGGAAGCTCATTCAGCCCCGAGAGGAGGAACAATAGATCGATGGATTTGGGAGATAAGGGGGCCCTGCAGTTGGGGATAACTGGGGACCCCGAGCCCAGCACAGGAGAGAAGGAAGAGAAGGAGTAGCCCTGTAATACCAGCACTGTGAAACCAACACAGTGATACCAGCCCTGTGATACCAGCCCTGTGAAACCAGCACAGTGATACCAGCCCTGTGATACCAGCCCTGTGATACCAGCCCTGTGAAACCAACACAGTGATACCAGCCCTGTGATACCAGCCCTGTGAAACCAACACAGTGATACCAGCCCTGTGATACCAGCCCTGTGAAACCAGCACAGTGATACCAGCCCTGTGATACCAGCCCTGTGATACCAGCACAGTGATACCAGCCCTGTGATACCAGCCCTGTGATACCAGCACAGTGATACCAACACAGTGATACCAGCCCTGTGATACCAACACAGTGATACCAGCCCTGTGATACCAGCCCTGTGATACCAGCCCTGTGATACCAGCACAGTTATGCCAGCACTGTGATACCAGCTACACGCCCCGACTCCAACGCATTGTGTGTGCTCTGAGGTGGGCTCCATGAGGACAGTTTGAGAGTCCAAGTGGGAAGCAGGCCCTGCATGTGAAGGAAAACAGCCCTCACAGCCACTGAACACCAGCGACTAACCACAAGCCTCCACGAGCCACCCAGAGGCAACTGAAGGCATTCAGAGACCGAAGACACTGACCAGGCCAGCAGCAACATCCACCATCGTCCCAGACAGCAACCCGCTCACAACGACCACCAGAAAACGTAGAAAACACACGCTACTCACCGGGCTGCTCCCACGCGTCTAACCGCATCAGGGGACACCCCGAGACTGTTACCAGTACTTGTGATCCTTAGCAGAGTCCCAGCTACAGCAAGAGACTTACGGAAAAGAGTCAATCAAAATCGTGTTTTCACAGCAGGAGTGAGCCTAAGGTGATCGGGACCCTGTAACCCAGCCTGGCCAGTCTTAGACAGGGGGCAGACCCCTTCGGGAGGGCTAACGGTGAAGGGCACCCCTCAGGGAGGGAGGGAGGTGGAATAGGTCTGCAAGTACTATATCTCTCTCTCTGTCCCTCTATCTGTCTCTCTCCCTCTGTCTCTGTCTCTATCTCTCTCTCTGTATCTCTATCTCTCTCTCTGTCTCTCTGTCTCTCTCTCTCTCTCTGTGTCTATCATTCTCTGTCTCTATCACTCTCTCTGTCTGTCTCTATCTCTCTCTCTGTCTCTCTCTCTCTGTCTGTCTCGCTCTCTCTCTGTGTCTATCATTCTCTGTCTCTATCTCTGTGTCTCTCTGTCTCTCTCTCCCCTCTCTCTCTCTGTTTCTCTCTCTCTTTCTCTCTGTCTCTATCTCTCTCTCTCTGTCTCTCTCTCTCTCTGTCTCTCTCTCCCCTCTCTCTCTCTGTTTCTCTCCCCCTCTCTCTCCCCCCCGTCTCTCTCTGTCTCTCTCTATCTCTCTCTGTCTCTCCCTCTCTCTCTCTCTCTCCCCCTCTCTCCCCCTGTCTCTCTCTCTGTCGCTCTCTGTCTCTATCTCTCTCTCTCTCTCCC
>JAHRHZ010000164.1:341728-363236 GCA_024137785.1 Ginglymostoma cirratum
TATCCCTCTCTCCCCCCCACCTCCACTCTCTCTCTCTCTCTGTCTCTATCTCTATCTTTCTCCCCTCTCTCTCTCTCTGTCTCTCTCTCCCCCTCTCTCTCCCCCCGTCTCTGTCTCTGTCTCTGTCTCTGTCTCTCTCTATCTCTCTCTCTCCCTCTCTCTCTCTCTCTCTCCCCCGTCTCTCTCCCCCGTCTCTCTCTCTCTCTATCTCTCTCCCTGTCTCTCTCTCTCCTCGTCTCTCTACCCCTGTCTTGCTCTCTCTATCTCTCTCTCCCCCATCTCTCTCTCTGTCGCTCTCTGTCTCTCTCTCTCTCTCTCTCTCTCCCTGTCTCTCTCCCCCATCTATCTCTCTCCCTGTATCTCTCTCTGTCTCTCTCTCTCCCCCTGTCTCTCTCCCCCGTCTATCTCTCTCTCTGTATCTCTCTCTCTCTCCCTGTCTCTCTCCTCCGTCTATCTCTCTCTCTGTATCTCTCTCTCTCTCCCCCTCTGTCTCCCCCCTTTATTAGCAGAAGCAACAGCCACCCATTGTATCTATTTACCCCCGTATCAAGTCTTGGCTGCAAGGCTTAACTGGGGGTCAAGTTAACCAGGAGACAGGTCTCAGTCAGAGATAGACTGATTTTTATATTCACTTTCTTGTTTTCTGTAAATATATTAAATTTTGCCTGTTTGTTCAATAAAATCAGAGTTTTCTTTGCCGATGAAGCATCTGCCTCCTGTGTTTCCCACTGCACCACATTCCACTACCTAAGCCCAGTGTCAGAACCAGGGAGCTGGTGAACAGTTAACTAAGGAGCACTCCCTACACACCGTCAAACATGAGGCGAAAGCAAGCAGACCACACCACCTGAAAGGAGAAACGAAAGATAACTTGGAAATTCAAACTGAGCAAGCATCAGGGATCAGATTGGAGGCTAGATGCCAGCGCGGATTGGTTGGGCTGAATGCCCTCTTTCAATGCTGAAATTGTGAGTCAGTCACTGCCCTTGGCAATGTTGCTGAGTACAGGTACAGGGGTGAAGAAATGAGACCTCACAGGTGCCCTGCCCTGGTGTTTGATCCTGCACTGGATGAGTCGTGAGGTTTTGTCTTCCTTGCTCCTTCTCATCTATCAAGCTGTTTAGTTGCCAGGTCATTGCCAGCTAGTTCGCACACAGTTTACAGTGCAATCTTTGTACTTGACTGCTTCCTGGAGCTTGGGGCAGGGAAAGTGGGACACTCATGTTCCGGCCAGTCAACAGAGTCTCCTTTGTTCTGTCAGTGGGCGTCAGTTACTATAAGCAGATTCTCCTTCCTATTCTGAAAGTAGTTCATAGCCTTGTCCTAAACATTGTGCTTTTGAAAGTGCCAAAACAGAAGGAGAGCTTTGGCAGCTCTGCGAGGCTTGGCACTTCCTCTAAGTACCGAGCCTGGTTAGAGGAGATTGGAGAGGCTTGTTCTAAACTGAGCAAGAGAAAACATATAGAGCACACTGCCTGGTACAATAACATGTCTAAATCATTCACTCACCTACACTCCAGTGCACCTATATAATACAGAGTAACATCCTCACCTGTACTCCAGTGCACCTATATAATACATAGTAACATCCTCACCTGTACTCCAGTGCGCCTATATAATACATAGTAACATCCTCACCTGTACTCCAGTGCACCTGTATAATACAGAGTAACATCCTCACCTGTACTCCAGTGCACCTATATAATACATAGTAACATCATCACCTGTACTCCAGTGCACCTACGTAATACAGAGTAACATCCTCACCTGTACTCCAGTGCACCTATATAATACAGAGTAACATCCTCACCTGTACTCCAGTGCGCCTATATAATACATAGTAACATCCTCACCTGTACTCCAGTGCACCTATATAATACATAGTAACATCCTCACCTGTACTCCAGTGCACCTGTGTAATACAGAGTAACATCCTCACCTGTACTCCAGTGCACCTATATAATACATAGTAACATCCTCACCTGTACTCCAGTGCACCTATATAATACAGAGTAACATCCTCACCTGTACTCCAGTGCACCTGTATAATACATAGTAACATCCTCACCTGTACTCCAGTGCACCTATATAATACATAGTAACATCCTCACCTGTACTCTAGAACACCATCACATAATACATCGACACTTGTTCACCTGTATTCCAGAACACCTATATCGCACACTGTCACTTCCTCGCCTGCACTCCTGCACACCTACATAATGTGTGCTCTGGTTCTTTATGTGCTGTATGTCAGCCCACGCTGCAACAAGCATCAAACCTTTGTTCCGCTTCTGTTTGTTTAGGGGAGGCCCCACATGCAGGCCAGCAACTGTCAGATGGTCAACAGTGCAGCCCCTCACTGCACCCTGCGTCTTACACTCAACCTGTAGCAAGCAGCAGGACAGGTACGTCTACACAGGCAGGGAGATTTAGAAAAAGTCTTTTCACTTCATGGTCTCAGGATACCCCAAAGCACCTCACGTTTGGAGTTATTCTTGTAAGAAACGATGCAGCCCGGCTACACCAGTTAGTTTGTATTTGTTGATGGCATATAGCCATTTCCTTCAGGGGCCAATATATATATATCCCTAAATGCCCTTGGGAACGTGATGAAATATTTCTTTTTTATTTTACTGCAGTGCTCCTTGGGAGGGAGACTGATGAGAGGAGATTTGGGAGGAGGTGTTTATAAACATGAGGTTATGGACTATAATAACAGGCCAAAGAGACAGGGAGGATATTGATGGTAAGGAGTGACAAATGGTGCTGAACATTGGACAATCGATGGTGAACATCACCAGTTGTGATTTTAATGGGGAGGGAAGGTCATTGATGAAGCACCTGAAAATGGTTGGGCCGAGGACACTACCCCGAGGAACTCCTGCAGAGATGCCCAGGAATTGAGATGACTGACCTCCTGTGTGCCAGGTACCAATCCAACCCACAGATGTTTTGTCCTGACTCCCATTGACTCCAGTTTTGTTGGGGCATCTCCAAACTCAGCCAAATGGGGCCCTGTTGTCAAGGGCAGTCACCCTCACCTCACCTCTGGAATTCAGCTCTTTATCAGCCCTTGTTGTAATAGGTTCTAGAGCCCAATGGTTCTGGTAAACTCAACTGTGAGTAGGTGCTGCTTGATAGCACCGTTGATGACCTCTTCCATCACTTTGCTGACGATTGAGAGTAGACTGATGGGACAGTAATTAGCCAAGCTGGATTCCTTTTATAGATAATTTTACTCATTTTCAGGTAGATGCCAGTGTTACTGCTGTTACCAGAACAGGAGGCGTGGATAGCTGTGCTACCAACGTTTTCAGTAACACAGCCAGGATAACGTTAGAGACTATGATCTTTGTCGTGATTTTTAAAAACTATTTCATGAAATGTGGGAATTACCCAGAAAGGCTAGCCATCTGTTGCCTATCCTTAAATGCTCTCAAACTGAGTGTTTTGCTTAGCCACTTGAAAGGCCAGTTAAGACTGGTTGCTTTGGGTCTGGAGTCACATGTAGCCAGACCTAGTGAGGACGGCGGATTTCCTTCCCTACAGGATCTTAGTGAACCAGTGGGTTTTTTTTAACACTGATTGACAGTGGTTTCATGGTCACTGTCACTCTGACTAGATTTTAACGCCACACATTTATTAATTAATTGAATTGAACAAATCCAGCAGCTGCCTGCTTGGACTCGGTTCTTCTGGACCTCTGGATGACTGGTTCAGTGACAATGCCGCAACGCCATCACTGCCCCAAATCTGTCCAATGTCATAATGACAGAACTGTTGGTACAGAGGCTGGAAAGCTCAGTGTTGACCTGGACATCAGAGAAATCACCACCAACCCCCATCCTGTTCTTTAACATTGACTTGAAAGGGCAGACAAGCGTTAACTTATCTTGATTTTGGGTTCACATCTCTGAAGTGGGTGTGAGTGCGACTCACTGAGCCCTGGTTGATAACTGATATCATTTGGGAATTGCACAGGAGGGTAGTGTTGACAGTCCCTGTAGAGGGAGTGCAGCAAAGGTTGACCACATGGATTTCTGAGATGGCAAGAATGAGGAGAAATTGATTGTATTCACTGGAGTTTAGAAGAATGAAAGGGAAATCTCATAGAAATTTATAAACTTCTTACAGGTCTAGGGTAGATGCAGGAAGGATGTTCCCAATGACCAGGCAGTGCAGAACCAGGCGTCACAGTTTAAGGACAAGGGTAAATACCATTTAGGACTGCGATGGGGAAAATTTCTTCACCCAGAGAGTAGTGAGCCTGTGGAATTCACTGCCACAGAAAGTGGTTGAGGTGAAAACATTGTGTTTTCAGGAAGAGGGTAGAGATAGCTCATGTGACTAAAGGGGTCAAGGGAAAAGTTAGGGAGGTGGGATTTGGGTATTGAGTTTGATGATCAGCCATGATCATATTGAATGGCAGAGCAGGCTTAAGGGGTCGAATGGCCTTCTCCTGCTCTTTTCTTCTATGTTTCTATGTTTCTCCTATAACCATAGAAATCAAATGTTACAGCCCAAATCCTCTGTTCACATCACTTCCTTCCTCAATCTCCCCATCCTCCTCAGCCTCTGCCATTGGACAGTAAGGTTGTGGTACATGGAACTATTACTGCTTCAAGGTATGAATGGTCTCTAACGTTCTGATGGCTCTCTGGGCCTCTCTGCATTTCCAGTGAGGATGGTCATAGCCCTGAAGGAGTCAGCCCGACTCATTCATCTAACATTGAAGGTGTCCTGTTTGCTGTACCAAAAGTGGAAAGGGATCCAATGCAGGAACACACTGACTGAGCGGTGATTGCAGAGCCTATAAAACCCAATTATCAGAGCCCATAGAGCACTTGGGATCTTTGGGGATTCTTGTAATGAGGAAATCTAGTAGTTCTAGATTTCCAGGGGTAAAGTGAAGCTCAGCCCACAGGAAGTAGAACAGTATAGTACAGGAACAGGCCCTTTGGCCCACAGTGAGTCGTATGCAGTATGTTTTATATCTCAGATCCATGCAGAGATAGCACTGGTCCCAATTTCATAGCAGGTTTGATTTACAGTGCTTCAAAATATCAACCCCATACTCTGTAAAAACCAAAAGAACTGCGGATGCTGTAAATCAGGAACAAAAACAAAGTTGCTGGAAAAGCTCAGCAGGTCTGGCAGCATCTGTGGAGGAGAAAACAGAGTTAACGTTTCGGGTCCAGTGACCCTTCCTCAGAACCGCAGTCCTGAGGAAGGGTCACCAGACCCGAAACGTTAACTCTGTTTTAGGACTGAGATGAGGAAAATTTCTTCACCCAGAGAGTAGCGAGCCTGTGGAATTCACTGCCACGGAAAGTGGTTGAGGTGAAAACATTGTGTTTTCAAGAAGAGGGTAGAGATAGCTCATGTGACTAAAGGGATCAAGGGAAAAGTTAGGGAGGTGGGATCCCCTCAGAACCGCAGTCCTGAGGAAGGGTCACCGGACCCGAAACGCTAACTCTGTTTTCTCCTCCACAGATGCTGCCAGACCTGCTGAGCTTTTCCAGCAACTTTGTTTTTGAACCCCATACTCCAGCAGTGGCTTCCAGTCACTTCTCTGGTTTACTTTTCCCTGAGTCTACACTCAGACTTCACCAATCAAGTTCAGTGAATGTCAACAGCAGTCTGACAAAAATCAAACACAGGGCCATGAACAGTGCATTTGTCACTAAAACTGGTGTGTTTGTACATTGGGATTATCGTTCATTTTTGAAGGGCCGAGTCTCCATCGCAGTGTAACTTGCAGGGACCCCCTCCCCCTTGTGATTATTGTCATTCAGCTGATGGAGGAGAATCAGACAAACTGTTCCGTGTTTCCTCTGTATCGAACAGTGGCATCATTCTTTCCTGCAGTAAGTCAGCAATGCAGCAATTAATAGGCACTGGATACACATTGTGTGTAATTGAGGGATATAAGATGCTAAAGGGGATTGGCAAAGTAGATGGAGAAACAGTGTTTCCTCATGTGGGGCAACCTAGAATGAGAGGTCATAGTTTTAGGATAACGGGTGGCAGATTTAAAACCGAGGTAAGGAAGATTACTTCCCTCAAAAGGTCATGAATCTGGAATTCACTACACAAAGTGTGGTGGATGCTGGAACATTGAGTAAATTTCAGGAGGAAGAGACACATTTTTAGTTCGTAATGGGTTGATTCGATTGATTTATTACTGTCACGTCCTGAGATACAGTGAAAAGTATTGTTTGGCATGCTATCCAGACAAATCATACCTTACAGAAGCACATCAGGGTAATAAAACAAAATACAGAATTTAGTGTTACAGCTACAGAGGTGGCGCGGTGGCTCAGTGGTCAGCACTGCTGCCTCACAGCACCAGGGACCCAGGTTTGATCCCACCCTGGGGTGACTGTCGTGTGGAGTCTGCACGTTCTCCCCGTGTCTGCATAGGTTTCCTCTCACAGTCCAAAGATGTGCAGGTTAGGTGCTCTGGCCGTGCTAAATTACCCGTAGTGTTCAGGGCCGTGTAGGTTAGGTGGGTTATAGGGATGGATCTGGGTGAGGTGCTCTGAGGACTTGTTGGGTTGAAGGGCCTGTTTGCACTCTGTTGAGATTCTATGAAAGAACAACTCTAATATGTTAGAGGTCCATTTGTAAGTCTGATAACAGCAGGGAGGTATGTGTTTTCAAACCTTTGTGTCTTCTGCCTGATGGAAGAGGGTGGAAGAGAGTATTACTGAGGTTGGGGTGGTCTCTGATTATGTTGGCTGCTTTCCCGAAGCAGCGGGAAGTATAGACAGAGTCACTGGATGGAAGGCTGGTTTTTGTGATGGACTTGGCTGCGTTCACAACTCTCTAATTTCTTGCGGTCTTGGGCAAAGCAGTTGCCACACCAAGCTGTGATGCATCTGCATAGAATGTTTTCTATGGTTCATTTATAAAAGTTATTAGGAGTCATTGTGGACATGCCGAATTTCCTTAGCCTTCTGAGGATATAGAGGTAACAAGGTGTAGAGCTGGATGAACACAGCAGGCCAAGCAGCATTATCGGAGCAGGATATAGAGGCATGGGTTTGCTTTCTTGATGGTAGTGTCAAGGTGGATTGCCTAGGGCAGGATTGTTGGTGATATTTACTCCTAGGAACTTGAAGCTCTCGACAATCTCCACCTCAACACCATTGACACAGACAGGGAGTGTCGTCCACTCCGCTTCCTGAAGTTGGTGCCCAGTTCCTTTGTTTTGCTGACATTGAGAGAGAGATTGTTGTCTTTACACCATGCCACTAAGCTGTCTGTCTCTTGTCCGTACATTGTGTTGTCGTTGTTTGAGATCCGACCCTCTATGGTGATATCATCAGCAAACTTGTAAATGGGGTTGGTGTGGAGTTTGGCCACACAGCTGTGAGTGTATAGGGAGTACAGTAAGGGGCTGTATGCAGCCTTGCGGGACACCAGCGTTGGGGATTATTGTGGAGGAGGCGTCGTCGTCTGTCTTTACTGGTTGCAGTTTATGGGTCAGGAAGTCAAGGATCCAGTTGCAGAGTGGGGAGCGGAGTCCTAGGTCTCGGAGTTTGGAGATGAGAGTTTTATTGGAATAATGATGTTGAAGGTGGGGTGGGTGACACCATTTCACTGGCCTTCAGTTCAAAGTGAGCACAGAATGCATTGAGCACACTGGGGAGGGATGCATTGTTACCAGTGACTGTAGTCCACTTCACTTTGTAGCCTGTTTTTTTATGTAAGCCATGCTACAGTCAACGCGTGTTTGTGTGATTAGTCTGGGACTCTAGTTTAGTGTACTTTAGTTAGATATTGTCTCTTGGCATCACTGATGGCTTTGTGAAGATCATATCTAGATTTCCGTGATAAGTCAGTGTCACCTGACCTGAATACCTCAGAAGTGGCCTTCAGTAGGGAGTGGATCTTCCAGCTCATCCATGGTTTCTGTTTGGGGAACGGATTAACTTCTTTGGCATGCAGTCCTCTACACGGCTGAAGGGGTGAAGGGTCATGGACAGCGGACAGGAAAGTGGAGCTGTGCCCAAGGTGAGATCGGTCATGATCATATCAAATGGGGGAGCAGGCTCGAGGGGCTGAATGGCCTACTCCTGCTCCCAGTCCTTGTGGTCTTATGTTTGAGCTACCTGTTTCTGGTGTGACAAGATAGCGAATGATATGGCTATCCCAGGGTAGAACAAGGAACATATAGCTACTCTTTGCTTCCATGTGTTGCAAAGGTGCTGAAAGTAAAATTGTAAAATGGGGGACGGCATTGCGTTGTCCCTTTAAAAAATGGTGTTTTATTTTGGTGCTTCGAGTTAAAATGGATGTCTGAACTGCCCCTTAAAGTGCAGAGGTACAGAGAGCGCTCGAATTGAAACATTTTGTATCAAACATTCCAGCAGCACTTTTACCATGGTAATAAGACTTTCCAAATTTAGCAATCAATTTAAACCAAGCCCTTAGATACTAAAAGCCTATCAAATTTAAATCTGACGGTGTTAACAACCTAGAACCAATATGATTGTAAAGAGATTAATCCAGGGTATAAAGATGAGGGCGTTTGGGAAATCGGGGCGAGCCAACGGCCATCGGAAGTGGAAGCAAATCCACCATCTGAGAAATAAATTTGGCTCTCACAAAAAAAATCATCAAGCTGTCTAAAAAAAACCATCAGAGGTACCACTGCATTTTTTAGCTCAGAGTCCTTACAGAGGAAATTATAGAGAAAACATCCATGACCTCAGGGTCAGCAGAAGAAAGACATTTGTGACTTGAGATCAACAGAAGGAAGGTTGGAGAAGGTAAAGCGTTCCAGAAGACACAGTCTGTGCGTACGTGGAGAGATTAAGTTTTGATTTATTGATTTATAAGATTTTTGTCTTATTAATTGGGTTTGTATAAGTGGGACTTGTGTTTATTTGAATAGCTTTCCAGTAGAATGTAGTTCAGTTAGGGAATAGTTAAGACTCGGGGGGAATTGTTCAGTTTGTTAGTAGTTCTATTAATTTCTTCACTGTTTGGGTTAAATAAATAAATTGTTGCTCGTTACCTATAAAGTGACTGTCAGGAATTTTTTTTCATTTAACCATCCCTCCTCCATAACAGTTGAACAGATTAGGCAAGGTGAGGCGAGCTTCCCTGGGTGTTTCAGGTTTAATTATTAGAAGGGGATCTCTACTCCTGCCATAAGAGATTGGGGGCTTATGTTTCAATTTTTATTATCATAGGGGTACGACCTCCCCTTTGCTAGATCATGCAAACTGCCATGAAAGAGTTATCTTAGAATCGTAGTATGGTTACAGAGAGGTTCCTAGCAAAAACAATTTAGCTAGTCCCACTTCTCCACATCCTTTACTGTTTTGTTTGAAAGCCGCGGTTGAATTTGCCTCCAGTGCGTTCCAGATCCTGATAGCTCACTTCATAAACAAGTTGTACTTTGAGAAAATGTGTAAAGAATTTTCCTTGCCCTCCCTCTGGTTCCTCTGTTGCAGGTTCCTTGAAGCTGTGGTCTCTGGTTACTGACTCCTGCTGCCAGAGACAATGGTTTCTCCTCACTTACTGCATCAAAACATGACACAATTTGGAACACTGAAGTTAAATCCCCTTTTAAACATCTCTCTGAAAACCATTCAGATTCTCGAATTGGAAAGCTTATTAAAGTTGGAGATCACTCTTGTTAAGTGTGGTTACTACAGTCACTCAGGGTATGAACAATATTGTTCACCCAACGTTGCATTCCTATCAGTAGTACAGATTGCGGGTGTTATGGGGCGAGATATCTTCTTATTCTTTATTAACATAAAGTTTTATGTTTTTACGACAGAAACGAGCTCAGGCCCAGCTGTTGGATCCAGCCTGACGGCAACACTTGGCCTGGTTATTCATGCTGCAGGTATCCGCCCGCATCTCTGCACAGAAATATAGGAGGAGGAGTAGGCCACTCAGCCCTTGAGGCTCCTATACCGTCATGGTCTTAATTCCCCCACACTACAAGCCATTGGTTCCCGGTGGAGTGTGGATGCTGTGTTTAAACAAGGGGCTGGCGAGCCTTTTCCTGTTGGGGGGGGTCACATGGACAAAATCAGACAAGTTTGCGCACAGAAAGAAAAGCAGCTTCATTCTGTTTTTATTTAAAGGTGACAAAAATGCTCAGCTCACCTGTTGTTTTGATGTGATGGCTGAGGTCACTTTGCCTCCCTATGTCTGCTGTCACCAACAAAAGTGTTGTTATTGACAACTTTTGCTCCAGATTGTCATCTGTCCATCTGGAAAACAGATGAAGCAAGATCCGTTGACAGCACACGTCTCTGTTTCCTGTCTCTGAGCCAATTACATACCCATGTTGCTGCTGTCCTTTTTAACCCCATGAGCTACAACTTTGCTAACCAGTCTTGTCCGACAATATATCAAGTGCCTTTTGCAAGTCCATGTAAACCACGTCAATGGCTTTATCCTCATCAGCCGTTCATGTAAATCCCTCACAAATTGAAAAGTCACACTGACAGAAAATCAATCTCAAACTACAAATTCATTCAGAAGATTCCCAATTTGCCTGTCTGTCACTTTCTCCCCTTTCCTACTCTGTGTCTTTTGCTCTGCTACTTATTTAAAATTTCTATTCATTTGTGAGATGTGGGCATTGCTGACTGACCAGCATTTATTGCCCATTTATTTTCCATGGTCTCTCCCGTTTGCCCATTCTCACATTCGCTGATTCCTGCTGTGTCTCTGTCTCTCTCCCTCTCTCCTCTTTCCCACTCTCACTAGGTCTCCTTTTGCACTTTCCCATTCTCTGGGACAGAAGGTAGAGCCTTTCTTTCTCTAACAGAGAGATACAGGAATGGGAAGAGTAGTGTGTACAATCTAGTACTCCCAGGTCTCAAAACAAATCCACACAAATGGAGCAAGCATCATTTCCCAGTGAGTCGGTCTGTCTGTCTGTCTGCTGCCTGGAAACCGTGTTTATCTTGTACTTAGAGATTCAAACCAGTTTTCATCCTGAAATAACTCCAGAGAGGCTGGTATCCCATCACCAAGTCACCCTTCATTTACCCCTGGAGAGTCCTTCCTCAGAGCCAGCTCTCGGAACCTCTGACACTCAACTCCTGTTTATGTCTGTCAGCCAGGGGTCCCTGATTAGACCAGGTTACTAGCCCCAATCAGGGAACTCATATTCCATGAGGTCCACCAGGCTGACCTCATTACAATCACTACCAACCCCACTCACCATGCTCCTCAACAGATTTTTGAATTTTTCGAACCTATTGTAAGGCTTGAGGGCTGAATAGCCTCCTGCTGCTGTTATGTTTCTATTCTGCCCAGAGCTTTCCAGATATGTGTGAAATAGTGCCTCCTGACATCATCCTGTAAGGTGCAGCTCTCATATTAAGTTTGTACCTCGTTCCAGTCTTCCCCAACTCAGGGAAATTGTTTCACCTTGTGAGACCCTCTCATCACCTCAAACACCTCAATTCAATCACTCTTCAACTTCCTAAACCGAAGGAAATAGAAGCTAATTTTGCTCAAATTGCCCACACAATCTTCCTAATATCTGTAGTAAGTTCCTGGTGAACCTGCTATACAGCCCTTTCCAAGGCCAATCTAACCTTCCTGAGTAACAGTGTCCGAGCTGAATGTGGTGCTACAGGTGACAGTCTCTAAGATGAACTTGGTATGACTGTACAATAGATTCCAAATTAGAAAAGTCAGTCTCCTGTAGCTACATGCCATTGGCTATATGTGCCCTGTCAACTAACTGGTGTTACTTCCCTCTCACAGCTGATGGTGTGGCCCTTGGGACTGCAGCAGGATCATCGCAGATCTCTCTCCAAGTCATTGTGTTCTTTGCTGTCATCCTTCATAAGGTGAGCGGACAAGTTAGCTTTGAATCAGGTGTTGCTGCAGCTCATACAGTGCCAGCTAAGATCACCTGTCCATCGTGGTCCTAAGACCTTCTTTGTGAATGACTCCAGTCCTGATTTATCGCACAGCCAGCATTTCTCTCATTGCTATCTCTGGCAGTTTTCTGTAGCCAAATCGGCTCCACTGTTTCACTGCATCGGCAGATCACGACACTGGGAAGTGTTCCGATGACGGTCATGCACTGTTTGGGACATCCTGAGATTGTTGCAGGTGCTGTAAGGTATTTCTTGCTCCAAGTATTGTATGGAATGGTGGTAGAGATTGTGCTCAGTAGCAGGGACAGGATCAAAGACATCAACAGTGTCAAGCTTCTAGAGTGTTGTTGGGGCACCACCCAGTTGGTGGAATTGCCTGGCAACTTGGAGGTCTCAGGAGGTGAGTGTCATGTATCTGGCCCTGTTCTTCTGGAAACCTCCCTATGTTAGTATGACTAGTCCAGTTCAAGGTCACAAAACACATGACACCAGGTTATAGTCCAACAGGTTTATCTGAAAACACGAGCTTTCGGAGCATCACTCCTTCTGAATAAACCTTTTGGACTATAAATTGATGTTGTGTGATTTCTGACCTTGATTCCCCCCCTCCCCCTCTCCAGTCCAGCACTGGCACCTCCACATCATAGTCCAGTTCAGCCATGTAAATCTCCCCTTGCATTTCCAGCTGCCCTCCGTTGGGAGTAGCCTTTAGGAATTCTGGTCACCACATTACAGGAAGGATGTGGAGGCTTTGGAGAGGGAGCAGAAGAGGTTCACCAGGATGCTGCCTGGATTAAAGGGTATGAGCTATAAGGAGAGGCTAGAAAAACTCGGGTTGTTTTCTCTCGAGCGGCGGAGGCTGAGGGGAGACTTGATAGAAGTCTATAAAATTATGAGATGCATAGATAGGGTTGATGGTCAGAATCTTTCTCCCAGAGTTGAAATGGGTAAAGTTCAAAGGAGATGTAAGGGGTACGTCTTTTACACAGAGAGTAATAGGAGTCTGGAACACACTGCCAGGGTGGTGGTTGAGGCAAATACGATAGGGGCTTTTAAGAAACTTTTAGATAATCACATGAATATCCAAGGATTGGAGGAATATGGACCAAGGGCAGGCACAAGGGATTAGTTTCATGTTCAGCACAACATCGTGGGCCAAAGGGCCCATTCCTGGGCTGTACAGTTCTATGTTCTAATTAAAGCACCTTGAGATTTTAATCTTTTAAAATTATTCATTTACGGGATATGGTGTCATTAGCTTCCCTAATAGCCCATGAGGAAATGTTGTTGGTGAGCTACCTTCATCAGGAACTACCACAGTGCTGCTCGGAAGGGAATTCAAGGACACAAAGGGAATGACAGAGAAACTTTTAAAAAATATAAAGAGTATGTCATGAAAATAGTCTCAATTCTTTATTAGTTTGGCGGGCGTTTGGGACCCTGTGTAAGAGAGGTGCCATCAAGAGGTCAGGGGAAAAAACATTAGCCATCGAGAGCAAGTTTACTGTTCAGGACAGCCAGGGGCACAGTGAAGGGAGGGAAAAGACTTCTGGTTTAACGTGCATTTATTTTAACGCACGAGGCCTGACTGGTAAGGCAGGTGAGCTCAGAGCATGGATTGGCTCTGGGGACTGGGATATTATAGCCATAGCAGAAACATGGCTGAGAGAAGGACCGGACTGGCAGCTCAATGCTCCAGGATACAGAAGATACAGGTATGACAGAGATACAAGTAAGCAAAGAGGGGGAGTTGCACATAACAACAGTGCTTAGAGGGGATATTCTTAAGCAGTCATCAAATGAGACCATATGTTTAGAACTTAGAAACAAGAACGGGCTGGCACTCTGTTGGAACTATATTACAGACCCCCAAATAGCCAGTGGGTACTAGAGGAACAGATGTGCAGAGAGATTGTAGATACCTGTAGCAATAACAGAGTGCTATTGGTTGGAGGATTTTAATTACCCCTGTATCGATGGGCCACCCAGAAAGTAAAAGACCCGGATGGGGTGAAATTTGTCAGATGTATCCAATAAAGTTTCCAAAATCAATATGTAGAGGGCCCTACTTGGGAGGGTGCAACACCGGACCTCCTCTTAGGAAACAAGGTCAGCCAAGTGACTGATGTGTCTGTCGGAGAGCACTTTGGGTCATTTGCCATAGGCCTCAACTCCTGTTTGGTGTCAGCCCCTCATAGTCCTCAACCCATTGGTACCTCAAAAATCTATGTACCTCCTCTTTGAAGACTTTCAATGACCTAGCCTTCACAAATTTCTGAGCTCCAAAATTATAAACATTCATTATCCCCTTGGAGAAGAAATTCCTTTGCATCTCAGTTTTAAGTGAATGTCCTGTTATTCTGTAATTATGACCCAGAGTCTGAGATTCCCCCACTAGTGGAAACATCTTCTCAATATCTACCCTATCAAGCCCCTTCAAAAACGTATATGTTTCAATAAGATCATCTCTCATTTTTATAAACTCTTAACGTGCAAAGGCCTGATCTCTTTACATATTTGAGACAAATAATCTCCTTCATCCCAGGACTCAGACTGGTGAATCTCTTTTGAACTGCCTCCAATGCCAGAGTAACCTTTCTTAAATACGGGCAATAAAACTATACATGATATTCCAGGTGTGGGATCACTAACATCCTCACAACTGTAAAACAATGTCACTGGTTTTTAAACTCTGATCTCAAAGTTCATTGAAGTTGTTTTGTTAAATATTGACAGAAGGTGTGCAGAATATTTGAATGAAATCTCTAATTGAACAACACTGAGATTGGTTGCCAGGTTTTCCTGTCACTCTGTGCTTACTGCTGGATATTTTCAGGCTCCTGCATCATTTGGTTTGGTCTCGTATCTGATGCATGCTGGTTTAGAGAAGAGACAGATTCAGAAACACCTCTTCATCTTCTCCCTAGCAGCGCCACTCCTCGCCGTCACCACCTACTTTATAGTCAGCAAGGTAAGACCTGCAGACACTCCTCCTGTCTGCACTTCGACTCCTTCCTCTGACCCCCTCCACCTCCTGCTAAGTCCTCAGCTTCCTCAAATCCTAATCCTCTAATTCTCTCCCTTTTCTCATCCCCACCCTCCTCCTCTGCTGTCTCTCTCTCTCTCTCTCTCAGTAGAATTGTGTTCAGATGGTGATTTCATCATCTGGACTGAGATCAGGTTTCTTTTCCTCTTGTATTTTTATCTTCCTCTTTTCCTCTTCCATTTCTCCTTTCCTCTTCCTATTTCATTCCCTTTGTTCACTTTTCCTTCTTCCCTGTCATTTACTTGCTCTCTTCTTCTTTGCCTTTCTTTCTGCACCTCTCTATGCTTCTCTTCTTGGTCCTTTTCACTTGCCTTTTGTCTTCCTCTGTGCCCTCCCTCCCTCATTTCTGTTCTTCATCACTATATTGCTGCCTCTTTTCCTTCTTGCTCTCCTTTACCTTAAATCCATGCTGTCGCACTGTCCATTTACCAGTTGGATCCCAATGCAGATTCAGGAGCTGGGTTGGCATATTGACGTACGATGCACTGTGCAGTTGAACAGCTGATGCCTGTCCTTTGAGTCTGACCATTCTTTTTCACCCACCTCCTCCACAGAGCAGCGTGGGCCCACTGCACCAGACCAAGGCCTCTGGCATCGGGCTGCTGTTCTCTGCTGGGACATTCCTGTATGTGGCATCTGTGCACGTATTGCCTGAAGTCAGCAGTCAAACTCAGCATGGGGTCACCAGCAGCAGTGGCAAGAAAGGCCTGGGGATTCTGGAGAGCCTGACACTGATTGTGGGCTGCACCATTCCTGTTCTCCTGTCGTTGGGACTTCACGATGCCTGACTGGAGCTGGACACTAGCCTTCCCCTGCCAGCCCTCTATTCCAGCAGTGGGACCTGTACCTTGAGTGGAAGCACTGAGCACCCATTCCCTTGTGACAGTGATACATGTTGACATTGCAAGAGGGTGGGGACAATGTCTAATTAATACCTAGCAAAATTAGTGAGGCCAAGGACCATTTATAGTTGGGTGATGTGTGATCTGGGATAACAGGAAGGTTGGGGATGGTCGGGGGCATCATTAGGACAAGTCAAACAGCCAATGTCCTCTGATTATATTTAATCCATTAGTGTCACTATTACAGACAGACACACACTTAACTTGAGGCCTAGTGTATATATTGGTAGATAATACTTAGTTTTTAAAGTTTCCTTTTACTTACAGTCACATTCTTACTAGTTCTGCCCAGATAAAGAAAGGGCAGCTCATTTATTTGGTGTTTAGTTTGATGTCACTGTGCCAGTCTAATGCATCCGTAATGCGTGAAGAATTGTGAAAGGAAAGAATACAAGTTAACGTTTCAGGCAAAGTCCTTTGTCCCAACTTTGATAAGGAGTTTCACTCTCTCTGTTAAGGTATTGATAGCCCCACTGTGAATTTCTGGGTCCCTCGTGGTTGGAGGGAGGCTAACTAATGTCCATGGGACATGAACCCGGTGTTGACCTCCATACACCCCTGTCACAACTCCAGACCTTCTCCTGAGTGGATCTACAATGCCAGCCATCACTGGCCACAGAAGTGTCGGGAACATCCGAGTGAAAGGCTGGTGACTTCACTAACAAAGAGGAGAAATCAGCTGAAGCAGGGACATGCTGAAACATGGACGAGAAATATACAGAAAGCCAGAGTGAAGACAAAGTTCTTTTATTATTGCGAAGCACACTAATGGGGTGAATTACTGGTGTAAAACTTGCTTAGGGGTTAACTTACTAATGCAATACATACTAAGGGATTGACTCATATAAACAATAGAAAGGGGATGAATCGTGAGTGTTAATAGTTGCATAGGACTGAATTATTTTCAACAGACGTAGGACTCAATTACTGGCGTAAAATGTCCAGGGACTGAATTATTCATGAAAAGCGTTTGGAAGGTGAAAAACTTATATAAAGGCTGCCTAACAGGCGAGTTCCTTCATAGCTGTACCTACTCACCTGCTGTAACCACATATGTAAGGATTTCCGCTGAACTTGCTCTGTAATTATAGAATGCTTGGAATTTAAGGCAGAGGAGGCAGCCATTCTGCCTACCTTGCCAGTAACAGCCAAGAACGTGCCAATCAGCTTAATGCCATTTTCAAGCTCCTGGCCCAAGTGCCCTGTTGTCTGCAACACTTTCCGCAAATTTCCAAGCACTTTATGCTCTGAATGTTGAAAACAGAAACGTTCTCCCAGGCAGTCAGTTTCCAATCTCCTCCACTTTCTGGAAGAAAAATACTCTCCTCGTCTCTGCTCTGATCCTTTGACAATTACTTTAAATCTCTGACCCTGACATTGTCCTCTCCGCTGTGTGAAATAGGATCACCTGATTCACTCTATCCAGACTCATCATTCCCCTCAATAAATCACCCCTCAATTTCTTCTGTTCCAAAGGAAACAACTGATTGATCATTTCTCATAGCTAAAATTCCTCAGTGCTGGAAAAGTTCTCATGTCTTTTCTACGCCCTCTCTACTCATTTTTTCACATGCAGTGAGCAGAACTGTCCTGTATTCTTGAACTGCAGTTGACCAAGTGTTTTATACAGTTTCAGCGTAATCTCCCAACTCTTATAGTCCATGCCCCCATTAGTAAAGGGAAGTATCCTACACAATGTTGCCTATTTTATCTACCTGTCCTGTGAATGTCAGGGATCTGTCAATAACCAACTGTTCCCATTGGAAGTCAGAATCAGAATTGCCTTTATTATCATGTGCATTCGAATGAGTGCAGTGAAAAGTTTGTAACTTTGCCTCTCGGTGTCATCGTAGGTACAGGGTAGCTAGGTACAGATACTGTAAGTGTTAACAACATAGAACATGGAACAGTACAACACAGTACAGGCACTTCAGCCCACCCCACCATGTTGTGCCAACCTACTATCCTACTCTAAGATCAAACTACCCTGCATACCCTACATTTTACTATCCTCCATGTGCCTATCCAAGAGTCGTTTAAAAGTTTGTTACAGAGTTAAAAAAATTAAGCTAACATGGGAGCAGAGGGTAAAAATTCCAGAATTATAATAAAAGTGACCATAAGTACTGAAGTTCCAATCCCCCTCCAACATGAATTCGTGCCCCCCGCCCCCGAGTCCCAGAACAAGAGGCCATGCTGCCTCCATGTGCCGGCCTTCGTCCAAGACTCGCTCCCGCTGCGGGACTCGCACCCTGCTCGCTCCCGCTGCGGGACTCGCACCCTGCTCGCTCCCGCTCCCACTGCGGGACTCGCACCCTGCTCGCTCCCGCTGCGGGGCTCGCACCCTGCTCGCTCCCGCTCCCGCTGAGGGACTCGCACCCTGCTCGCTCCCGCTCCCGCTCCCGCTCCCGCTGCGGGACTCGCACCCTGCTCGCTCCCGCTCCCGCTGCGGGACTCGCACCCTGCTCGCTCCCGCTCCCGCTGTGGGACACGCACCCTGCTCGCTCCCGCTGCGGGACTCGCACCCTGCTCGCTCTGCTGCCACCAAACATCTTTCAGTCATCAAGCACCTGTCCTATTGCTTCCTGGGTCTGAACTGGTTTTGGACTGGTTCAGTCCATGGGTTTTTACTTTTCTAACCAATCTGTCTCTAGGGACCTTTGGAAACAAAAACTTGTCTAAAATCCTGATAAACCACATCAAATGTGTCACCCTCATTGATCCTCCTCAAAAATTCAGATATGAGCTTCCCCAGCAGATCTTTGCAGTCTTTGACTAAATCTTTCTTAATTACATTTATTAGACCGTAAGAAAGAACAAAATGAGCAGGCCATTCAGCCCCTCAAGATTGCTCCACTGTTCGTAGCTGATCCATCACTCCGAGTCCTCTTTCCTGCCCTTTCCTCATAACCCTTGAGTCCCCTACTGATAAAGATCACTCTATTTCAGCCTTAAGTATACACAAAGATTCCATCCCCACAACTCTCTGCGGCAAGGTCTTCCAATGACTCTTAACCCTCAGAAGACATTCCTCTTCATTTCTGTCTCAAATTAGTTTTCCTTTATTCTGAGATTATGCCACCTGATCCAAGATTGTCCCATGAGGGGAACATCCTCTCTGTATTTACCTTGTTTGCTGTGCTTCAGAGTTTTTCCAACATTTGCCCATTCTTAAGGTTCAGCTGATTTTCTCAAAGTGAAAGAAGCAGAGAATGACAATGATACAATATTCACAGTCCCATTTTAGTCAAAGAAGATTGCAAAATGTTCGTCAGAACCTTATTTCCTGTCTTGTGTTGCTTGACAGCTGGGAATACACTTCATCCAGACCAACTGCTTTATCTATTTTCAAAGATGCTAAATATCCACTGTTTCCTCTCTCACCACGTTTATACCATACAATATTTCATATTCTACTTACAGCTGTTGTGATGTGACATACATGCACCTTTAAGGAGCATAACCTCTGTCCATCCTTCCCCACCATTAGACTGAGTATGATATAATCTTATGACTCTGTAAGGCAGAACACAGCAGCAGTGATACAGATCAGACAAGTCTACATAGCCTCCAAATGAACATGATCTGTGTATGAGAGATAATAGGTGCTGCAGATGCTGGAGAATCCGAGATAACAAGGTGTGGAGCTGAATGAACACAGCAGGTCAGGCAGCTTCATCTGATGAAGGGTCTAGGCCCGAAACATCAAGCCTTCCTGCTCCTCTGATGCTGCTTGGCCTGCTGTGTCCATCCAGCCCCACGCCTTGTTATGATCTGTGTATGGTCTTATCTTCAAACAAAGAACCCATATTATTGCTTTAGCAATCCATGTTGGATAATTAGTATCCTTGTGATAAACAATCACTGTACATTGGGATGAGCTCTGAGGAAATTCGAGCCCAGTCCTACCTTTACAATTTTACTTGAGGTGTAATCATGGTTGTGTTAAATTTCTATTTGATTCAAACTGTGAAAAGCCCTTCGTTATTACAGTCCAGTATGATTAATGATTCAGGTATGTGAGCTGTCTAGCATAAAGTACTGGTGGAAACAAACCAGTAATTGTTTCTAGAAGTGATAAAATATGAAGAACATTTGAAACAAATTTTGAGTTGTATTGGCCTAAGTGTAACTTATTCCCCTCATATACTGAGATTAAATACTTACGAACCTGAAACAAAATGAATACGCCTTTTTTTTGCCACACATCAAGTTGTGATATGAATAGGTTGTGGAAGCTGATTGGGTAATAAAATTTTGAAGAAATTTTGATAAATATTTGGAGAGAGTAAATTTACACTAGCTTAAGAATTTAACTCCTTTGATTGCAGCCTGGGTCATTTGGTCCTAATGCTCTGGCACAGGAGAAACAGCTTAACATGGTCAGCCACAATCTATTCTCTTTTGAATATTGACAACAAGCATTTCACCTGAAATTTATTTCCCAGTGGGAATGTCTTCTGATTATTCAATGCTGTTTACAGTCCACTCTCTCCACCTCTTCACCAATTGTGGTTGCTCTCTTGTATTGTGTTGTAACATGGAGCACTGGAAATGTGCTCTGAACAATCCAAGTAACATTCCTCATTCCACCTCTCTCTCTGAAGGAGTGCTGCAATAACACGGTTGCCAGCGTTCAGTCGCGATGTGACGTCAATGCCCAGTCAAGGAGTAAAATGTCACATCACGCTATCCAAAGAAAAGTAAAGTGGGGAGATGGACACTATAACAGCTAATGTTTTAGAATTTGCATATTGAACTGTGATATCTGTATAACACTTAGACACCACACTTGTCTTTCACTAGCCTACCCCAAGTGAAGTGTCTGTTCTTAAAGTGAGTGTATTTAAAAGGTGCAGGTCTAAATGCAAGAACATTCATAACATTCAGCAATCACAATGAGATAGTAGCCACTCTGAACTTGACTTTCTGGTCGTCAGTACCATGCATCCAACAATTCTGCATTCTTCCCTTCCACCACCTCAGCTAGCAGATTATTTCACACGTTTGCTACTCTGAGTGAAGAATTTTTTCATTATGATCATTCCGAATTTACTTTCACCAAATGTGCCATCATGCTGTCTCACAAGTGGGACTAGAAATTGATGAGAACATTGGTACAGTATCACTGCCCATCCCTGCCAGGTATGGAGAATTTGTACAAAGTAAACAAGTAAAATGGGGAGAAAATAAAGAATTTTGTCTTGTAGATTAAAAACAAAATGCAACAAACAGCTGCTGGTCTCAGCAAAACATTAACTTGTTACTTCCAACACACTTTCCCCTTAGGAAGGCAAGTAGAGGGGCTCATGAACCACAGAAATAGAACATGTCAGCAGCTGTAACTGGTAAAACAAGGTGGCCAAATTGAAAGATTGAGGCTCTGTTTATCAAAGGATCTTCACTCATGAATCTTGGAGGCATAGTCAGAAGAATTGGCACCTAATTCTCTCACACAAACCCAATTTATATAATATTTATCTGCTTTTACCGTGGAGTTTTCATCTGATGTAAGGTTATCAAACAAGCATAAAGGGCTGCATTGTGCTAATTTAATTCAAGATAACAAGCATGGGGCTGGATGAACACAGCAGGTCAAGCAGCATCATAGGATCAGGAAAACTTGACGTTTCGGGCCTAAACCCTTCATTTTTCTGATGAAGGGTTTAGGCCCGAAACGTCAA
>JAHRHZ010000164.1:363636-380758 GCA_024137785.1 Ginglymostoma cirratum
ATCTGCAGTACCTTTTATCGCTAATTTAATTCAGTTAGCTTGTGAAAATCTTTTGTATATAATTAATATTCATAGTTATATTATGGCACACAAAAGCAGATAGAGAGAGAGAGAAAATTTAAGTAGTTCATTTCGCATCACTGATGGGTCAGTTAGCTCAGTTGGCTGGATGACTGATTTGAAATACCAACAGCACAGGTTCAATTCCTGCAAAGGACTCCTTGCCCTTGCCCGAGGTGTGGTGACCCTCAGGTTAAACCACCACCACCAGTCGTCTGTCTCTAATGGGAGAGTGGCCTTCTGGGACTAAGGTGACTTTACTGACAAGTTTACATAGCCATTCTTCACGATATATGCGACATTGATCAGTACACATCTACAATGAATGCATATCTGTCACACTTCAGATATCACATTCTTAATACTAAATAATCTTAACCAGGACCCTGCACTATTACCAAATTGACAGATTTCGCTTTCTACCTTCAGCTCTACCACACCCTGAAATGTAATCAGTCATTCATGTGCATTTCTTTTGCTGCTAGCTGAGTTTCCTCATGTAAGGAAATCAACTGTGACTGCAGATTGGGTCATACATAAACTGGTTTCTGTAATTCCCTCCCACTTTTTTTTTGTATTGGTAAAAATAATAGGTAAACATAAAAAGCAATTTTCAACAGTCAAGTAAAAAAACTGTGAGAAAAAGCTTTTTCATGATTGGCTCAGGCTTAGAGCTCAGCCTGGAAGTGAGGTGGAGACAGGTTCAATTGAGGCATTCAAGGAGGGAACTAGATGATTATTTAAATAAAACAATGTGCTAGGGAATGGACAAAAGGCAAGAGAGATATGACGGTTGTTCGAGAGCTGGTTTAGACAGGATGCCTCTTTTTGCACCATAATAGTTCTGTGATTGTGAAAACTGATATTAGGAAATTTGATTGCCAAAACTTTACATATGATTGTGTACAAACAACATAAATGGAAGGCAGTTGGGAGCTAAAGTAATGAATTGTTTTAATGGTCAGAGATGTTATATTTAATCACAAAAACTCTTGCTTTCGTCAAAGTTGGTATTAGGTATTTCAATATTCATAAATTAATGAAACGTTGTTTGATCAAATGTACGTGAAAGATGCAGTCCTCTATGATCTCTTGTCTCTGCACTTCAAGAGATTTGATTGTATTCCCATGGGAATCTTGTTTAATCTGACAGCCCAGACTATGTTAATATTTTAGTCTCATGAGTAAGTGGTGCAGTTGTATCAGAGATAAAAGGTACTGCAGATGCTGGAGAATCCGAGATAACAAGCATGGGGCTGGATGAACACAGCAGGTCAGGCAGCATCATAGGAGCAGGAAAACTTGACGTTTCCGGCCTAGACCCTTCATCAGAAAATCATATATGCTTACTTAGTAACAGTTAGCAATAAGCAGCTACGAAAATAAAAGCAAATAGCAAACCTGAAGTAGAATTAGTATCTCATTATTAATGATCATTGAACTACCGGATTAATGATCATTGAACTACCATCTGGTTCACTAGTGGCCTTTTGGGAAGGTCTTCTGCCATCCTTACTGGTGACTCCAGACCCACGCCAATATGGTTGACTATTAGCTGACCTTGTAAACTGTTCAGTTGCCTCAGAAGTATTGTGCGATAACCGGACTGCAGTTGAGCCAAATGTTTCACTACCGTCTTCTCCAGAGCTGTTAGGGATGGGTAACAAACACTTGTCCAGCCATCAGCGATCATGTCCTAGGAATAAATTTCTTAAAATGAAGTTACAATATTACCTTTTTTAAAATCTATGGTCTGAGCAAAAGCAAGTGATGGTTTTATTTTGTGTTTGAAGGAAAAAGTGGTATATTGACATTGTTAAATACCAATTCCAGCCGAGGAGCTGGAGCATGGTCAGGTGGGCATTCAGTACGGATGGGATTCTGGACGTTCTCACAGAGGTTGGGAAGCCAACTGTTGGGGCATCCCACTGACCCTTTCTACACTATTATGTACTATTTTCTCCTGGAATGGAGGGAAAGTGAGGGACTGTGAGAGATGAAAGTGGCTGGCGTAGCTGTTATGCCCCAAATGAATGAGTACGAATCACAGAGGGCTCGCAGGGTGAGGAGTCCAGGTCAATTGAGTGATTGAGAACAAGTGAGGGAAGGTGTTGTAATAGCGAGAACCGTAGGAGGTGGGTGCAGCACAGAACCAGATTCAGATCATTCTCTAATGTGTCACTTCAGCTGCAAACCAATTAAAGTAAATGAAGGTACCAATCTATCACAGATAAAAGGTACTGCAGATGCTGGAGAATCCGAGATAACAAGCATGGGGCTGGATGAACACAGCAGGTCAAGCAGCATCATTTTTCTGATGAAGGGTTTAGGCCCGAAACGTCAAGTTTTCCTGCTCCTATGATGCTGCTTGACCTGCTGTGCTCTACCAATCTATCACTTTTGGATTCTAGGTCTTCATATTAACAGCACAGTTCAGTACAACTCACAGACATGGAGTGTAGAAAGACTGTAATACACAGAAGTAATTATTCAAAACAGCATCAACAATTATGTTACATATAAAAAACACAGTAGAAGGAAAAAACAGAATCCAATCTGATCTTAAAGATAATAAAAGTAACAATGGAAAGGTAAGCTAGAAGTGTAAAGAATTCTTCTATCATCTGTGATATTTAGGGCATAAAGAATGTTGTTCCTATTTAAATTGGCTGTTAATGGAGCGAATGAAACAATAGCTTATTCAGACACTGACTACATCTAAAGTGACTGAAATAGATACTGTCACATCTTTTGCTGTTATTGGTAACATGAAACTTCTGTGAACTGCAGAAGTTTCCGCTCTTTATTCTGACTGAAGAGATGATTAGTAGTGGCCAAGCAAAAGGCAGTCAGCGAGAACAGCCCAAGAACGTACTATTTAGAGGTGAGCTGACCACCTAAGCTTTCGCAGGAAAGGGAATTCCGAAAATATAAACCAGAGGCTGAGACAATTCATTTAACCTTTGAGAATCAGTGTTAACGTTTCAGGTTGGCGACTTTTTGTCAGATTAACCGTCCCCCGATCGATGCAAAAGATCGCATCCGATCCATGAGCCAATATCATATTGAAAAGATTACCACACCGTTTTAAAGAAGTCTCAAAGTGAATGATTAGGAGTACTGTTTAAAAGCATTAAGGAATAGTGATTAATAGCACTGACTTAGTTAGGACCCCGATTTAGCAACTCTTTTGTTGTCGCTCTGGAAATCGTAAAATATTAGTGTACAGAATTATAATGCTCAAATATAAACTCTATGCCAGTATATGTTAACCATCTATGTAAGCCACCAGTACAACCCCAGACAATAACAGCTGTAGGAAATGAGGGTGGGGTGGGGTGGGGTATGGGTTTTCCAATAAAAAGCAAACAAAATACTTCCTGAAAAGGTGGTATGGTATTGTGGGCAATATTGGCATACTAATGAAAATAACTGGACATCAGAAAGTGGAGAGTAGGATTAGATGAGGTGGAGTGTAAACAGAAGTAATTCACAAGTTTTCTGTGCTGCAACCTTCTGATCTGTTCTCACTTTTCTTGTTAATTTTCAAACAAATATTGAAAGCCCTTTAAAAAACGAATTGATGAAACTTGGTTTAATAGCAGAGGATGATGCAGAGAATTGCACATTTTAATAACAAAGTGTAAAGCAAAGGTCAATAGTTTCATGTTTACTGACCACAAATACTTCAGATTTCCAGAGACAAGAAGAAATATTCCTTGCCGTTCGACCCTTAGGGGGCAATCCCATGGGCACCAGTTTCCCACTGGCACCTTAACTAAACTGGCAATCTTATGAAGTTCAAAACTCCTATCAATATTTTACTCCGTCATGAAAGGCATAATGGCTAGGCCCAACCATATCTACACAGAGTGTGCAACAGGCACAACTTCCAGCCAGTTTCATTGCATCGATAGCAGGATAGGATTCCCAATGAACTTTATTCATTCCTAGCCTATGGATAGAGATTTTGAAACATTCTATTGTAAGAACATACAATGCAGTATACTGATCAAACCTGGAACTGTCTGGTTATGCAAATGAAAGAAGAAAGATTTGTTTAAGAATTTTATTAAAATGATTAATTAAACAATAATAAATGGGGCATTAAGAGAGACAAAACAATATTACAAAATGTACACAGACACTAGTTTTTGATAATAAAAATAAAATGCTATTGAATGATTTAAGGAAAGCCTCACTCTTTATAAAAATAGCAAACAACTTATTTTAAATATTTATATAAATATGCAAAATAAAAGAGACCCAGTATCAGGAATCAGAGCTGCACTATTAAGGAAGGGGAAATAGGTCCATCACTTCAAGTACAGCTCATTAAATAACCTATGAAAGTACCAAACAATTTAGGTGGAATTTCAAAATGTAACCCAAAAGACACCACGTGTAAAACAAACTGAATTAGTCTGCCTGTGTAAACTAATTGCTATTATAAATTACAATCCCTAAACTCGGGCAGAAAAACCCACAGAGTCAGAACAGAATTTGACTTAAAAATCACTTGGTCAAATGGCCTTCTTTGTGACTGATAAAGTGACTAGTTTGTTTCACAAGTGGAGGTGAAAACCTATTCACTGCAGCACACAATTTATGAACACTTGTGACCTTAAATTTAGACCAAGATTATGTGAATGCAATTTCTAATTTATTTTATTTAAATGTCCATTACTTCACAAGCTAAATCTGAGGATAGGTAACAATGCACCATTTTTAATTCTATAAAACAGACTATTAATATTAAAGTAGCCAACATGCTTCTCAAAATATTTCAATGGTGCCACTTGCTGTTTAGAAAAGCCCCAAAACAGCTCATCACATACAATATTTATAACCAAGTGCAATGAAAGTTCAGAGACAAATGCAATAGCCCTCTCACATAGTGCATCAGCTCACTAACATGCGATGAATGACCTGTTTATCTATTCTTGGTCTTTATTCAGTGATTGGAGATCAATGGTCAGGTCAGCAGAAGAATTCTTTAAATGATACTACGGAATCTTTACCATCTCTCTAAAAGAATAGCATCTCCAACAACTCCTTCAGTAATTCGTACAGATTTGGGCTCAAATGCTTGATATGGAATTCAACCCACAAACTCTGGCTAGAGATGAGTCTGCTACTAAGCTGACTAAAACAATAATGCTGCAATTTGTCTGTCAGTGTACAAGAAAACAACTCTTACTCCAGCTAGCACACAGAAAGAACAGTCACTTTTGTAAGTACTCGCTGGCAGAGAAAATTGCAGCAGGCGGTGTGCTGGTAATTTCATATAATTCAGTCAGCAGGCCAGGCTGCTCACAGACACAGCACACCTTGGTAACAGGACTTTTTTTTATTCCATCCAGCGCAACACTATAATCAAAAAGCATGAGAAAATGGATAGGATAGCGGTTGTATGAATTTAGAATTGAGGTGACTCAAAGAGTAAATAACCGTAATTAAACTGGCTGATAGTAAATATAGACTGAATTTTCAGCTTCAGTTGTTAATCTAAGCTACACAAATTTACATTTGTCATACAGCACATAAGTATCAATAGGTCCTTCAAACTACCTATGCATGACAGCCCCAGTAGGGCAGCGTTGATCGGCTAAACGATATAGGCTGCCTGCAAACTGGCCACAAACATCTCAGCTCAGAAATTGTAGCAAGCACCATGTGATGTGAGCAATTAGTAAAAACTGAATCACCTATAAAAATATAGTTTCATTTTACAGCTGATAAAACCACAGGGATTACTTTCAGATGTCTGGTACCTGCTCAACGCTTGGCTGCACAACAGTGTATGACACAGAGGTGCCCTAGTGAAATGGAGGAAATTAATAATTGGGAAGGAAAGTTGGTCATGGTTGTGGCCACAGAGTTATAGTAAATAATTTCACATCAATAGCATCCCAAGTAGTATGACTGAGATTGGTAAGTCACTGGTGAGGAACCAAGCTGAATCCACCTACTTGCCTAAAGGAAGGCAAGGAAGAAGGTTCAGTGAGGGTCATTCCACATCACAACATGTGCATCAACAACCTAAGGGTTCGGCTTCACTGACGATTTGGTCAACCTTACCGTTCAGTAGGTGTGGCATGTTATATAACTGCACGCCCTGTAATTTTAGTAGAAGGCTTTACTAATGGCACAAATACTGGGATAAACCAAGCCCTTGGCAGCAAAACATTTATAATGCCCTAACTAATATTACTGTGATTCAAAAAGATTTTTAAAAATTAAATCTGGAACCAGCTGTGAATTAACATATCTTCAATTTCTTTTTGGTGTAAACCTATGCCCTGACTATAGGTGCCTGGTAGGAAATCTCACACTGAGGCTCCAGCCATTGCTAACAATGATTATGCCCATTACGTTAGGTACAACTGCTTCTGTCACTAGGGGACCTATACTTGTTCATAATCTCATTAGAGCATTCGTAGTCATTCTATAATGAGATTTCTGGTTTTTATTCAGTAATTCTATGACATGTTCAAGAATCTCTTCAGTGACTTATCACCAACTTCTTTCGCTGACCTACGCCATTGCCCATGAGTTCCTAAGGATCTATAATTGGTCCCTTCACTTACATGAAACGTCAAACTTCATGCTGTAATTGGGCCAGATTTCATTGTGTCCACTGAAAACATAGGCTCTAATTATCCATCCAATACAGTTGTATTGTCAAACTGTTTATCCAACATCCAATTTCTGACAAACTACTAACCTCACATTGTGGTCAGTGAATAAAAATGATGCAGCCGATGAACAGTAAACTTGAAGTAATTAATATCAACTGAAGAAAATTACTAGAACTATAACCTGACAAATTCTCTGCCACCAATGATCTACATCCGAGGGTTCTAAAATATGTGGCAGCAGAAATTGTGGATACATTGATAGAGATTTACATTCACAAACAGTGCTAGTGAACTGGAAATCAACAAATATAAATCTGCTATTCAAGGAAGGAAAGAGAGAAGACAGGAATCTTGGGGACAGTTAGGAGAATCATCAGAAAAATTTCTGAAAACTATTATTAAGGAAGGTAACAAACCAATTAAAAATCATAGTATGATTAGGCAGAGGCAACATGGCTTTAAGATAAAATTGTTTCTGAAAAATTATTCGTGTTTTTGAGGAGTTTCACACCATCCTCACTTCAAACAATATTGCCGTTCCTGCCCCTCCCTAATGGCATTAATGTTTTACCTACAGCATATGGACTGCAGTGGTTCAAGAAGATGGTTCATTATCACTTTCTTGAGGGCAATTAGGGACAGACAATAAATGCTGACCTAGCCAGCAATGCCACATTTAATGAATGAATAAGAAAAACAAGGGTCAGTAATTAAAAGACAAATGGCAAAAATGTGAAGGGCGATACAAGGAGAATGTTTTCTTGCTCTGAGTTATGATCTGGACTGCTCTGTTCTATCAAGCACTGCTCGATAGTCTTGTGGAAGCAATTTCATTAGCAACTTTCAACTGGTACTTGGATCTCTAGTTAGAAAAAGAAAATTTGGAAGACTATAGAATGGAACTAATGAATAGATAGCTTTTTTTAAAAAAGTGAGCTGGGACAGATGTGATTCTATAACAAAAATAGAAACATTTAGGCAGTGCCTAAATGGTATGCAGACAGGGTCGGCCTCCCAGAACTGTAACAAGGAGGAATTGTTAGTCAGTTCTCACCCTGCACTATACAAAAAGGGGCGTTGATTACGCAAGCAATGTAGAATAATTACATGATGTGAGATAAAAGAGAACTGGGTATCCGATATAAACTGTAATTGCTATACAAACACAGCTGGTTCCTCAAAAGAAAGAGACAGATTAATGTTGCAATCCGGCTTTCATGAAGCATCTACATCTAAAATTAATGAGACATCTAAGCTGTTTTCCCTACTTTCAGATACCGCTGAACTTGTTCATTTCCAGCAGTTTGGTTTCATCGAAATGTGTTATAACCTTAGTATTTGTATGAAGAAAACACAGTCTCCCTTCCCAAACCAAAATCATTTAACGAAGTGAAACGACAGAAGTCAGACTTCTGAATAAAAGCAAGTATAAAACCTCCAAGACAAAAGAGGAGGAAGCTGGCTCATGTTCACAGGATATTAACTGTAGCACCTCAAGTTGATAAGGAAGTTTAAAAAAAACTTCAAGAGATAATGGTGAGACTATCTAAAATTTTGAATATTCTGTGTGGAACTCCTTTAAAGGAAGGACAGTGCAGCTGCAGGAAACACACTCATATTCAGTTGGTTGCTGAGGAAATATAAATCCGAAAACTTGAACATTTAGAGCTTTTATCAGCTAAATAAAATACAAATGTTTAAACTTGACATGAAGCAAATTGAATGGGGCAATGGAACAGGGAAGGGAGTGAAAGAAAGGGGCAACAGAGCAGAGGGAATAGGAAGATGGAGGAGGCAGAATAATGGAATGGAACAAATCAGGGCAATAGAAGAAGGCAGGTAGTGGGCAACAGAACAGGGCAGGCAAAAAGCAAGGTGGGGTGAATGGACAATGAAGAAAGGGAAAAGCGTGACAACTGAGGGTGGGGTTGGGGGGTGCGGGGGGAGTGGATGCATGGGGGAGGGTGTATATGTGCCAGAGGGAGAAGCATGATAGGGTAGTGGAGCCCAGAATTTTTTTTTTCTTTTTTTTGGGGTGGGGGTGTTGAGGCAGATGGGGTAACCAAGCTGTGAGGGAGTGGATGACTGAGCCAAAATCACTGGGAAGGAGATGGAAGTGGCAAATGACAGTGTGAGAAGGAGCGGTGGGGGGCGGGCAAGGGAGAAAAGGTCATGGGGAAGGAGAGAGGCAGGAGAAAGGGCATAAAGGATGTGAGGGGGAACGGGGAAGATTAGATGGGGTCAGTACGGGGGAGGAGCGGGGTGGGTGGCAGGGACAGGACAATATGATGGATGTGAGGGAGGTGGGGGAAACGTGAGGGAGGTGGGGGAAACAAGAGGGAGGCGGGAGAAAGTGGAGGATGACACAGAAGTAAAACAAATTGAAGTTATGAAGGAGAGGGAGGTAGAGAATGTGAGAGAGTCAAGGACGGAGAGGGAATGTGAGATGTGTTTGGGAGGCAAACAAATGAAAAGTTCAAGGCCAGGGGGCAATGGCAAATTAAGGACTGAAGACAATGAGGAGCCAAGAGTAAAGAATAATGTGTGCTAGTGGGAAAGATGAACAGATAAAAATTTACAGCACAGGATGACAGATGTGATGTGACAGCTGTAATGTACTGGATAGAACAGATTAAAAGGGGAGCATGAGGCAAAAAAAAATGGAGAGAATCCCTTTGAGTTCATAATATTTTCCAGGATGCTTCTGATAGAACTGTTCCCAGTAAACCAAAACATCTGTGCTTCCCTAAAAACACTAAACCTGCCTCCCTTTCCCAAAAGCAAGAATGAGAGGAGGGTGTATTAATGAAAAAAAAAGTACTGCCTGAAACCCAGAATATGAGATGACAAGAGATACGAGATTCACAAAACACATCCTGCAAGTTACTATCAACAATGCAACACACAATCCACTAACACTGATAAAGTCATTTAACAGCTAGACTTTGTATACGGGAATCTGGCAACAGTTTTCTTCACACTCTTATGAAAAACATAACTGTTATGGATGGCTCAAAGTTCACAATTTTTTAAGACTGCATTTCCTGAATGATCTAACAACAAGGACTTGTTCTATGTACATGCCCAAATATTTAAACATGCACAAGTAAAACGTTGTACATTGTTCCAAATAACAAAAAGGACAGTTGTTTTCTAAGGCTTCACAACACTGGTGGAACAAATGTGGTCATGATAAAGTTTTGATTTCTGTTTATGTAACAATAAATTATTTAATTCTACTACACTGTGAGATCCCACAAGATAATCTTGCAATAGATTCTCAGAATTTTAACTTTGAAAACACTCATCACCTCATGGTCTATTAACTGAAGTATCAGCATCAATGTGTTTGCCTTTTTTAAAAAACCCGTAACTAGCTGCCCCAGTGTCATCAAGCAGAGAAAAAAAATTTTTTTTAAGAGAAGTACAGCCAATACAGAATTAAATCAAACAGTTTTCTCCCCTCAGACATCAGAAAGCTATTTTTTTCACCAAGCTGGCCCAAAGCTCAGCTTCCATAGCCATTTGATCAAACGAACGGCTGTTGATCTGTTCTCGCACACGTTCTCTCATTTGGAAGGCTGCCCGGGCAACTTGGCGGGACTCCTCTATGGTTGCTTTCTTCACTTTCAAAATTTCTTCACTCCTCTTCTCTTTCCTTTTAATCGTTTCTTCCATTGCTTGTCGATGCCATTCTTCCTCCTCCTCAACCTTCTTTTTTATCTGCTGGTGAATCCTCTCTTTCTCTGACCTGGTCTTTTGTGTCTGCAGGGCTTTATTTTGGACACACTTCAACATAGTTTTCTGAGCTTGTTCTATTTTGAAGTCAGAGATTTCAGCCAATGCTTCCTTACGTTCCTTCTGTTCCTGTTCTAGTTTCTCAGCCCTTAATTTAGCTTGGAGGATCTGGTTTTTCTCTCTGGTTGCTTTTTCTCTCAGCCCTTTCTTTCTTTCTTCCACTAGAAGTTTATGGTTTTCCTTGAATCGTAAAAGCTTCCGCTCCTGTGACATCCTCACCATCAACTCCTCAGTCTTGATCAGATTGTCAATCTCCTTTTTCAGCATCATGTGCTTCAGCTTTTCATGTTCATTCTCCAGCTTGATTTTGTTCTGGTTGCTCATTTCTTTCAGCAGTCGTTTTTGAGCAGCATTTGACAGCTTTGCCTGTGAAACCTGTACGTCTTGTTCCTTGCTAATTCGCTTGATGGTTTCCGTTTGTTCCCGTAATTGATTTTGGTGATGTTTACGAATTTCTGCTTCACACTTGGCCTGTTCTGATTTTTCTTTTTTCTTTAATTCCTGCTCCTCAGCCAACACTTTCCACTTACTTTCTTTTGAAATCACGTCTTTCTCCCGCAGATCAGCCAGTTGTTTTACTTCTTGTTGTATTTTGGACTGTCTCGTTTCCCGTTCCTTTCGCCACCTGTGAAGACGTGAATTTAAGTTTGTGAAAATTTTGGGTTTATATTGCACCTTTTCTGGAAATTTGGATCGGCCATGCTAAATTATGCTGTAGTGTTCAGGGATGTGTAGATTAGATGTGTTATAGGGGGATGGGTCTGGGTTGGATGCTCTGAGGGTCGGTGTGGACTTGTTGGGCCGATGGGCCTGTTTCCACACTGTAGGGATTCTATGATTCCTAAGTATATTCAAAGCTGAGATAAACAGATTTTTAATCAGCAAAGGAATCATGAGTTCTGGGGAACAGGCAGGAAAGTGGAATTGAGGATTGTCAGGTCAGGTCAGGTCATGGCACTGATTATCAGAGTAGGGAGATCATGTTGGAACTGTACGGAAATTTGTCTCGGCCACAGATGGAGTACTATTTGCAGTTCTGATCACCACACTACAGGAAGAATACAATTGCACTGGAGACGGTGCAATGGAGATTCACCAGGATGTTGCCGAGGATGCAGCAGTTTGGCAATGAAGAGAGGCTGGATAAGGTCACATTTGATTCTTTGGAGCGGAGAAGGCTGAGGGAATATCTGATTGCTATTCAAAATTATGAGATGCATGGACAGGGTGGATTGAAAACAGCTGTTCCTCTTAGTCAAAGGGTCAATAATTAGGGGACATAATTTGAAGTTGAAAGACAAGCGGTTTCAAAGGGATTTGAGGAAAACTTTTTCACCCAGATGGTGGTGGGAATCTGGAACACATTACCCCTTAAATTGGTATTCTTGCAAATTATCCTTTTTTTTCCAGAAATACTCAAGTTCAATGAAGTACAATGAAACCCTGAGATTTCTTAAAATATTACTATTAATAATTCACAAAAAACGAAAACTTTAAACTAGTACATGCAATTCTTTATGGTAAATCAATATATACTCAAACTGAACATCCATGTTATATCAGTTTTAATTGCTTCTAAAAAAAAAATCTGTGGAGCTAATATTTGGTGCTATATTAAGACTGCCTCAGCTGAAGAATGTAGTGCTTTGTGTAAAATTTAAAAGGGATTTAAGTTTCATTTTGTATTGACTGATTCTAGTGTGGCTCTTCATAACATTCTGAAATAGAGTCACTGGCAGACTTGCTGAGCTTATCCCAAAACTTGTTTTGTTTGATTAACCTGGTTAATACCAAGTAAAGCAACCTTAATGTAGTAATCTTTGGATTTTCTAATTGAATGAAAGTAGCTTTCTGACATAGTCTGGAAGCAAAGACTGTCTAAACTGTTATTACTCAAAACAATTAACAGTCATTATAAAGAAAACAGCTTCTCAATTCCACTATAACAAGCATGGGGCTGGATGAACACAGCAGGTCAAGCAGCATCATAGGAGCAGGAAAACTTGACGTTTCGGGCCTAAACCCTTCATCAGAAAAGACAATGAATTATCAGGGACAGCTAAATTGTCACTAAGATTTCAGTAAATCATAAAACCTCCTGAAATTGTTAGTTACTAATTCCGTGGAATGTCAGTCAGGTAATTGTAAGTTATTGTACCACATGCATGAACTTGGACAGAGGGGACAGACTATTTAAGCTTACACTAAGGTCAGGTACTTGGGTTGCAACACCTATTGAAGGCGTCACAGAAACAGTGGAGGGGATGGCAAGCTCCCCCTCTTCCAAGACAGCCCCCACACCAACACCCAGGAGGCAGCTGGCATTACCTTTCCTTGCACTTTGCTTGGTGTCTGAGGGGTGGCAGAGGAAAGCAATGGAAGTCAGTGGGTGAGCAGAAAAGCTTCACTAACTTGGGTAGGCTGCAATACTAAGTTAGCTGTTCCGAAGAAAAGAGTGAGGCAATAGTTGTGACACATCTCCAGGTAACAGACCAATACTAACATTTGCTATCTTTATTGGGAGCAACGTATGTCAGGGCTCATGTGTCGTTGTCATCATTGTAGGAAGCAATATTAGGGACAGTATTAGATCCAAAGTGGAGACATATAAAATTGCAAGAAAAAGCAGCAAGCCTAAGGATTGGAAGCATTTTAAAATTCAGCAAACGAGAATAACAAGATTGATTAAGAGGGGAAAAATAGAATACAAGAGTAAAATGTACATAGAAACTGACTGTAAAAGCTTCTATACATAGAAGAAAAAGATTAGTCAAGACAAATACAGGTCCCTAATAGTCAGCAGCTGGGGAAATTATAATAGGAACAAAGGAATGGCGAAAGAATTGAACACATACTTTTGGTTCTGTCTTCACAGAAGGCACAAATAACCTCCCAGAAATGTTAGGGACGTAAGGATACAGTGAGAGGGGGGGAGTTGAAGGAACTCATTATCAGTAAAACAAAATACGCTGCTAGGCCAATTATTGGAATTAAAGGCTGACAAATCACCAAGGCTTGATAGTCTGAATCCCAGTGCATTAAAGGAAGAGGCCCTGGAAATATTGGATGTATTGGTGGTGATCTTCCAAAATTCTAGAGTCTGGCGCAGTTCCTACAAATTGGACTGTAACAAATGTAATCTCATTATTTAAAAAAGGAGAGAGAAAATAGAATTACAGACCAGTTACCCTGATATCAGTAGTGGGGAAAATGCTGTTGTCTATTAAAAAAGATGTGAAAATAAAACATTTGGAAAACAATAAAAAGGACTGGACGAAGCAAGCATGGGTTTATGAAAGGTAAATCGTGCTTAGCAAATCTTTTGGAGTTTATTTTAAGAAAAGAATGCACTGACAATAGATAAGGAAGATGTCCATGGATGTGACATATTTGGACTTTCAGAAGGCTCTTAATAAGAGGTTAGTGGCCATGTTAAAGTATATAGGATACAGAGTAATGTCTTAGCATAGATTGAGAATTGGTTGACAGACAGGAAACAGAGAGTGGGAATAAATGGGTCTTTGACCAAGAGGCAGATGATGACTAGTGGAGTCTCAAAAGGATCAGTGCTCGGGTCCTAGCTTTTCATGCTACATATAAGTAACCTGGATAAAGGAATCAAATGCAACATTTCCAAGCATGCTAATTACCCAAAACTAGTAGGGATTAAGAGTTGTTGAGGAAGATACAAGGAGGCTTTAGGTGATTTAAGCAAATTGAGTTAGTGGGCAAACACATGACAGATGCAGGACATCGTGGATAAATGTGAAACTATGTACTTCACTGTGAAACAGAAAGGTAGCATATTAACTAAATGGTTATATCAGGAAATGAGGATTATTTTTTCTTTATTCATTCACAGGATGAGGGTGTTGCTGTCTAGGCAGCATTTATTGCCCATCCCTAATTGCCTAGAGGGCAGTTAAGAGTCAACCACATTGCTCTGGGTCTGGAATCACATGTAGGCCAAACTAGGTAAAGATTGCAGATTTCCTTCTCTAAAGGACATTAGTGAACCAGATGGGTTTTTCCCAACAATCAGCAACGGAGTCACGGTCATCATTAGATTCCTAATTCCAGGGATATTTACTGAATTCAAATTCCACCATCTGCCATGGTAGGATTCAAACCCACGTCCCCAGAACATTATCTGGGTTGCTGGATTAACAGTCCAGCGATAATACCACTAGGCCATTGCCTCTCTGATGCATGATGGAATCTGGGTATCCTTGTATACCAGTCAATGAAAAAAGACAGGCAGATGCAGCAAGCAATTAGGAAGGCAAATAGCACATCTTTATTGCAAGAAACTTGGGAGTGCAAAAATAAGGATGGCTTACTGCAGTCATACAGAGTTTTGGTGAGACCACACCTAAAACTGCTGCTTACAGTTTTGATCTTCCTACCCAAGAAAAGATATATTTGCCATAGAGCGAAAGAGAGCAGTAGAGGTTCACTGAGCTGATACACGGTTGGCAGAATTGTCCTATGAGGAGAGTTTGTTTCAACTAGGCCTGAATTCACTTTAGCTGAGAAGGATGAGAGGAGATCCAATTGAAACATATAAAATTCTAACAGGAGTAGACTGACTAGACAGAGTGACAATGCTTTTGCTGGAGAATCTAGAACCAGGGGTCAGTCTCACAATACAGAGTAGGCCATGTAGTACTAAGATTAGGGAAAAATTCTTCATTCAAAGGTTAGTGTAGTGAACCAGTGGAATTTTCTACTGAAGAAGGTGGTGCAGACCAAGTCACTGAATATATTCAAGAAAGAGATAGATGAAGTTTAGATATTAAAGTCATCAATGGATATGGGGAGAAAACAGGAATATGGCATTGAGATAAAGGATCAGCCACCATCATTTGGAAAGACTGAGCAGATTCCAAGAGCCAAATGGCCTACTCCTGCTCCGAGTTTCCAAGTACAGACGGGTGAATGTGTGGCTATTGTGGGCAAGAAAGCAGAGAACCCTCACTGAGCTTTTTTATAAATCACAAAGGGACATTGGAAAGATTGACCCAGACTTGTACACATATATGAAATAATAAAACTTTAATAGAATTTCATACTGGTCTGATGCATTATGTCCTGATCAATAATCGTTGATAGTTATGTACAAAATGTTAGTATTCTGTTTTATTGTCATTTTAATGTTGTCAACATCTTAGTTGCATTAATTTTTAAACTTAAAACAGGGTTACATTGGAAAACACGCTGGAAAGCAGTGTACTATTATTACTGATAAAAGGTACTGCAGATGCTGGAGAATCCGAAATAACAAGCATGGGGCTGGATGAACACAGCAGGTCAAGCAGCATCATAGGAGCAGGAAAACTTGAAGTTTCGGGCCTAAACCCTTCATCAGAAATGGGGGAGGGGAAGAGGGTTCTGAAATAAATAGGGAGAGAGGGGGAGGCGGATAGAGGATGGATAGAGGAGAGGATAGGTGGAGAGGAGGCAGACAAGTCGAAGGACAAGGTCCAGGAAGGAGAGAGAAGTGGTGGAGATGGTCCAGGTGAACTTCAGGTTGGGGTGGAAAGTGTTGGTGAATTGGATGAACTGTTCGAGCTCCTCGTGGGAGCATGAGGCGGCGCCGATGCAGTCATCAATGTAACGGAGGAAGAGGTGGGGTTTAGGGCCAGTGTAGGTACGGAAGAGGGATTGTTCCACATAACCTACAAAGAGGCAGGCATAGCTTGGGCCCATGCGGGTACCCATGGCCACCGCCTTTGTCTGTAGGAAGTGGGAGGAATTGAAAGAAAAGTTGTTGAGGGTGAGGACGAGTTCGGCTAGGCGTTGAGGGTAGTTCATCCAATTCACCAACACTTTCCACCCCAACCTGAAGTTCACCTGGACCATCTCCAACACTTCTCTCTCCTTCCTGCACCTCTCTGTCTCCATCTCGGGCAACCACCTAGAGACAGATGTCCATTTCAAGCCCACTGACTCCCACAGCTACCTGGAATACACCTCCTCCCACCCACCCTCCTGCAAAAATGCCATCCCCTATTCCCAATTCCTTCGCCTCCGCCGCATCTGCTCCCAGGATGAGACATTCCAATCCCGCACATCTCAAATGTCCTCATTCTTCAAGGACCGCAACTTCCCCCTCACAGTGGTCGAGAACGCCCTCGACCGTGTCTCCCGCATTTCCCGGAACACATCCCTCACGCCCCGTCCCCGCAACAATAACCAAAAAAGAATCCCCCTCGTCCTCACATACCACCCCACCAACCTCCGGATCCAACGCATCATCCTCCGACACTTCCGCCATCTGCAGTCAGACCCCACCACCAAAGACATCTTTCCCTCCCCACCCTTACCTGCCTTCCGGAGGGACCACTCCCTCCACGACTCCCTTGTCCGCTCCACACTCCCCTCCAGCCCCACCACACCCGGCACTTTTCCTTGTAACCGCAGGAAGTGCTACACCTGCCCCCACACCTCCTCCCTCACCCCAATCCCAGGCCCCAAGAAGACTTTCCACATCAGGCAGAGGTTCACCTGCACATCTGCCAATGTGGTATACTGCATCCGCTGTACCCGTTGTGGCTTCCTCTACATCGGGGAAACCAAGCGGAGGCTTGGGGACCACTTTGCAGAACACCTGCGCTCAGTTC